>SJYC01108228.1:0-17544 GCA_006408675.1 Madoqua kirkii
ATCTGGACAGTCTTGCCGATTCCGTAAAAACATGAATGAGTCAGGGTCCCCTGGTGGCTCAGAGGGTAAATAATCTGCCTGCCAATGCAGGGGACCTGGGTTTGATCCCTGGGTCAGGAAGATCCCCTGGAGGAGGGCATGGTAACCCACTCCAGTATTCTTGCCTGGAGAATCCCATGGACAGAGGAGCCTGGTGAACAACCATCCAGGGGGCCACAAAGAGTCAGACAGAACTTAATGACTAAACAAAAATATCTTTGGAAAACCTCACAAACACCCACGGCAGAGGGCCTCCTTTGCTGCCGCCCCCAACCCTTGGGGGCAGCCCAGTGGCGGCAGGTCAGAGCCTGCAGGGAGAGGACGGGCCCACCGGGACGGGAGGCTGACAGCAGCGGGGAGCCATCCTCCTGCAGGCAGTTCAGGGACAAGGGTGCGTTCCCTCTCTGCCCCCCACCACCCTGTGATCTTGAACAAGCCCCTTCCCCTGCCCAGGCCCAGAGAGATGTGGGTAGGAGGCCCAGGTGACCCAGAGGGCTGAGGGCAGGACCAGGAGGTGATTCAGAGCCCCTGCAGGGCAGCACCCCTGCAATTAGGCAGAGCAGCGAGGACCCGCCCGTTAAAATGACACAGACTTGGCGTGGGGACAGCAAACCGCCCACTTGAGAGGACACCCACAGCAGGTGGGTGACTGAAGGACCATGGAGAAGCCTGACTTCTGCGTGCCTCCCCCGAGGCCCTAGGGAGGGCGCACCCTTCTAGCCAGTGAAGGACCCACTCCTTTTGTGGCCAGCGTACGTCGCAAGAGGAGCAAACCAGTGAAAGGGCCCAGCTCCAGCAGCACCCTCGAGCCTCCGTCTCCCCAAGCAACATGATAAAGATACCAGCCTGCACTTACGAACTGGACTTGGCAGACTGCTGTCCACCCAAAACTGCCCACTCTCAAGTCCTGGAATCTACGAATATGTGACCTTACACAGCCAAAGAGACTTTGCCGACGTGATTAAAGTCACGGCAGTCAAGAGGGGGGACTAGCCTGGATGATGCAGGGCAGCCCAACCTAGCCTCATAGGAGTGTGAAAAATGGAGGGCCGTTCCTGGATGTGGTCAGAGGGACGTGTGAAGTGAGGAACGGTCAGAAATGAGCTCTACCGCTGGCTCTGAGACAGGGATGGGCCACGAGCCAAGGAAAGCGGGTGGCATCTAGAAGCTGGAACAGGCAGAAGGTTTCCCCGTCAGGCCTGCTGACGCCTGGACTTTAGCACTGCTGACCCCCAGAGCTATAAGATGACCCATCTGTGTGTACGCCACGCCAAGGCTGTCATCTGTGACGGCAGCCGTGACTTCAGGTGACATGCCCAGCCACTCTAGTCTCAGTTTCGTTTTAAAATGAGATGAGAGAGACCAGCCTTGGGAGGCTGCCACGAGGACTGAGCAAGCTGAGAAAGGTAGCAAGCGGCTCCGGAAGCCCCTGGCTCAGTGCCTGGTATACTTAGTAGATGCTCAGTTAAAACCCAGCCCCATCCTCTCCACTGCCCACATCCCAGCGGCATGACCTTGATTGGAAGGAGTCTGAGCAGAGGCTTCCACGTCGCCAACCAAAGGGACCCCGCCTCTGAGCTGTGCCGCCAGCACCAATTCACCATGGAGACAGCGGCATCCGGCCACAGACACCTCCCCTGCATGACTGCCCACTGGGGCCTGGCCCACCCAAGCCCCCTGCATCTGCCTCGCTTGCACATTTGGCGAGGCTGATACATCACCACCAGCTTGTAAAAGTGGGGTATGGAACCAGTTTAGGACCGTCACACCCAGAGATTATCTGAGGCAACGGTGGCGCTATCTGTTCATAAAACAAATGCCCCCTTCTCTGTTTTAAGTTGAGATTCTTGTAGAGTGTAGAGTGTATGGACCACTGAGCTGGCTGTGATGGAGAAACAAACCGCAGCTGGTTCCATAGACTGCAGGGAACACCTCCCCACCGTAAACAGAGTCCCAGCACAGGTGAGGGGCCCACGTGCATGGACCCCTGGGGCTGCACAGACCCCAGGGCCCAGCCCCGTGTTCACAGATGCATAGCAGGTGGCCTACAGGGAGCAGGGAAGGAATGAGCGAGCAGGTGAGCCTGAGTCCAGGCTCAGCCCCCCACTTCCTAGCAAACTGCCCCTCGACCCCAGTTCAATGCCCAGGAAACAGGATTCAAGAGGCAGCCCAAGAGCCAAACCCAGGCAGAAAGGTGGGTCCAGGAAAGAAGAAAGGAACGTGACGAGAGAAGAAATGACCCTAGGTGACACTCACCAGACCCCAGGCCCCCGTGGCCACAGCCAGGCTGAGCAAGGCCAGGGAGGATGTGCTTACAGGTCACCTGGAGGTCTGATTCGAAGGATGCAAGGATGAGGTCAAACCCCGAAGCTGGGGGACCAGGCATGAGGCTCAGGGAGAGGAAGGACGAAGCTCCTCCCGGGCAGAGAAGCCTGTACCCCAGACGGCCCCATGCTATGTGGATGGAGGGGTCTCCTGCGGCACCTGGGGAGACGGGCAGGAGCTGGTTACCACCTGGCGGGGCTATGATTTTGCTGCATGAGCCAGCTCCTCTGAGGAAGTTCACAGACCTGCATGTCTACCCTGGGTCATCGTGGGGGCCTTCATGAGGCATGGAGTGCCCCAGGCAGGCCCTGGGCTACATCTGGCAGGGAAGAGGCACACATAGCTGCATCCCTGCCAAGCTGAGAGGAGCACCTGGGCATGGGGTCTGGGCTGGCTGCATTTGCCGCCCAAGCCATCCCCGCCCATCCCTCAGTGCGTACCATGGAGACAGACCAGGCTCCCAGGGCCCCCCAAAAGGCAGCACAGGACCCTGGCAGAGAGGGGCTACAGCCCTGCAGGCGCTGGTGCTGACAAGGGTGCCCGGGTGGTGGGGATTCACCTGGCCCCGCCAGCCTCCCCAGGTGCTTGCCCAGGTGCCATCAGCTCTCTGAACGACCCTCTGGCCCAGGCTGCCTTTCACTCAAGTCAACAGAGCTGGAATTGCTCCTTGGACCCTCCGCTCTCCCCACGAGGGAAGGAGTTCACGAGCTTCCAGGATTCAAAGGTTACCCGCTCACCTTGGGCAGGGCCCAGAAAACCCTTCCCTTCCCACCGCAACCTCAGTGGGTTAGCGCCTCTAATCAAGGCTCAGCTGCCAGGGAGACCCCAGCACCTGCCCATCCAGCAGGGGAGGTCCTTCCCCCAGGGCGCCTCTGACTGGAGTGCGCCAGCCCTCTGCACGTTTCTGGGTAGAGAAGGTGGCTAACGTTCACATCCCGTACGCTACACAGAGCAGGAACCATCAGCCCTCTCCCCGGCATCAAACACCCACCCTGGGCTGAGACGGGACCAGTGAGGCTCATCACGGCAAAGGGTCACCAGCAGCAAGGGAACAGAGTCCAGGCACCAGGGCCCAGGACCCGCCACCACTCGCTGTGTGACCCTAGGCAGGTCGCCTGCCTTCTCTGGGCCCCAGAATACCTTCTCTGTACGACAAGGAAGTTGAAGGCCTCCAGGGGCCCTTCTGGCATGGTGGGCACAGGTGGGCACAGCGAGGGTGGGCCCGTCACTGCAAGCAGCACCCCTGCCCACACAGCTGTTTCTTTAAGAAAGAGATAAACGCGGAGAGACTCAAAGGTCAGGAGAGCCGGTGCCAGGATGAGGTCAGCGTTTGGTTACCAACGAGAACAAACAGGCCTCGGCCCAGCAGAGGAAGGGCCCTGCTGGAGAGGTGCCGGGGGAGCGGGAGGTGGGCGGAGCCAAGGCGCCACCCTCAGCGTCGTCACGCCCACAGGTGACAGGTTACAGCTGGCTGCCAGGAGCTGCCCCACAGCCAGCGCTCAGTCTCAGCAGGGAGCCAACACAAGGCCTGGAAAGGGGACCCCCAAGGGAGCAGGAAGGCCTTGCAGGTCAGCCTTTCCCAGCCCCTCTTCCTAACAGCAGCATTTACTGGGGACCCCAAGATACCTCCCAGCTTGCCCGAGGTCATGGGCCCTCCTGGCCGCCCCCACGACTGTGGACACACACGCATCAAAGCCCAACTCCCGCCTTCTCCTCCCTGGCATCTAGCCAGCTGTTTGTCCCGGGCAAGGTGACAATGACAATAACAAGGAAAGCCAGGGATCGCAATCATATTGGATAAAATAAGGATCCACACCAGTAAAAACACATCCACACACACAGGCTGCTGAGCGAGAAGGGGAAGCCCTCCCTCCCTCCCTCCCGCCCGCCCCCGGCAGAATCCCAGCTGCTGAGTGCAGGTGCTCGGAGGAAGTTACGAGAAGTCACCACCACCACGGCCAGTGGATGCCAGGCTCTCGAGGGTGAGCATCCCGTGAGCATCAGACACCGGTGTGTCCTCAAAGTGCCTCCCACAGGTGGTTTAGTAATCACAGGACTCCATGTTCTGACCGCACAGTGGGCTGACCGTGGGAAACCCTGACCCCACAGAGGGAAGCCTGCTCCCAAGACGGGCCACACCAGGTGCCCCCGGCAGGACAGGCTGACGACACGGCGTCCCCTTGGAGCCATTCCTGCCCCAGACACACAGCCTGAAATCCAGTTGTGAGCCAAGCACGCGGCTGCTCCCTTGCTCTTCAAAACAACCGGGAACCGTCAAAGGAAGATGGAGGAAAGGTTCCCAAGGAAGGATGAGCAAGGGGAGGGTGAGACCCTGCGCGGGGCCCCGGTCAGAAAGCAGCTGCTCTGGAGACTCGCCTGGTGGCCCAGTGGTTATGAATCAGTGGAGGGCAGACAGGATCAATCCCCAGTTGGGGAACCAAGATCTCAGGTGCCTTGGAGCTCCTGAGCCCAGGAGCTCTGGAGACCATGTGCCACGCCTAGAGACCCCGTACCACAATTAAGACCTGAGGCAGCCAAATAAATACTTTCTTAAGAAAGAAAGCAGCTGCCCTAAAGCACCGTGCAGGGGTGCACAGAGGGCCGGCTTCCACCCCCAGGAGTCACCATACGGTCATCACCTCAGGCAAAGTCCTCGTTCCCAGGAGACGTGGGCTGAAGGTGTGTTTAACCCCGGCTCCTCTCAAATGGTCTTGGAGGGGGGGAGGGATAAACAGCCCACATGCAAAAAAATGCGCAAGGGAGGGAGAGCCCTGGGCAACAAACGCGCCTGCTCTTAGGGATGTTTAAGGGCAAGAACGGGAAAAGCCAAGGAATTCCAGCCACATCGCGTCACCTCCCATGAGAGCCGTCCCGAGTGCCACCTTGCCAAGCAGCCCGGAGTGTCACCATGAGCGGACCTAGAGTCCCGCCACAGCCCCCAAACCAACACCCCTCCTCCCAGCCAGAGGCTGCTGTTCCGTCGCTGAGTCATATCCGACTCTTTGCGACCCCATGGACTGCAGCACACCCGGCTTCCCTGTCCTTCACCGTCTCCTGGAGCTCGCTCAAACGCATGTCCATTGAGTCAGCAGAGGCCGACCGCTCCCCAACGCACCCCCATTCAGGAAGCAAGCTGTGTTTCTCCAACAACAGAGCGACAGTCACGTAAATTCTGGTTAACTCGCTTGAAGGGACGTCATACAGACACTAACGAGGTTTAGGAAGACTGAGAGGAAGAGAACGTCTGGTGCAATGTTGAGTGAAAAAAGCCAGATTCCACATTAAACCCCCAGCAAGATAACCAGCCCCCAAAACACGCCTGCTCCAGGCAGAAAGTAAACACTCATGTTTTTATGAACAAAACAGGCTTATGTCAACGGCGCACTGCAGGGCAGAAGGACCCTTCAGAGCAGGGTCGGGGTGGGAGGGGGTACTGCACTAAATGTGTTTTGATTTTCTTTCTACTTTGCAAATCGTCCTGTTTCTCTGAGAAATACGTATCCCCTTAGAAATAAAACCAATCAAATCTGTGCCTGGGCCTCACGGCCCTCCCCAGCACGCAGCCCTGGAATTCCTCTTGTCGCAGGAATCAGCTCACACCAGCTGCCTCCCCAGGCAGACGTGTGCTGGACCCCAAGGATGAGACCCAGGAACTCCCAGGCCAGGCTGCCTCTGCGTGGTGGCCACCCAAGGCTGCCCATTTAATCCGGCAAAGAGAGGGGTCTTCAGGCCAGCGCAGGGGCAGGCAGAGGATCTGGACTGGGCAGTCCTGGGGTGAGCCCTCTGAGCCTGCGCTTCCCAGCTGGGACACAGTGACAATCACACACGAGGTGAGATCACTGGACGGCAGCAGTGCTGGCAAGAAAGCCTTGCACAGAAGCACAGGGGTGCCTGGGGAATGACAAAACCCCCCTGCTGCAGTCCTAGAGCCCTCCAGCCCTTCGGCGCCAGGCTCTCTTTGGAGAGATATCCAGGGGGCATTCCAATGCCACGGAGTGAGGGTGCCAAGGACAGGCTTGCTCTCAGAGGGCCCCGGAGGGAGGAAGCTACGCACGCGCTGCCCCGCCACCCGAGCCCCACCCCCAGAACCAGGCCCCAAGTGCAGAAACACTCCGAGCTGGGAGTCGCTGTGTGGGTCGCACACCTCCCCAAGGGTGCAGTCTGGTTCATCAACAGCCACCGCCCAGCTCTGCCCTGATTCCAGAGCCCCTGGGAATGTGAGAAACCCCTTCTGTGGGGAACCTGGATCCAGAGCGAGGTCCAGGGAGTTTCAGAACCAGGAAGAGAAGCCACCCACCCACCCCCACCACCAAGTCCAGGGGGGACGCCAGGATTCCAGCTGCCCTGGGAGCATGGCTGTAGCCACAGGCCAGGGCCCTCCGTCCTGCCAGGACAACTGGCTCACGTGCACACACCACCAGCTGGTGCTGCCCCTGGAGGGCAGCACGTGGGGGCAGCTGTGGCCACTCTGTGCTAGACCCGGCGGAGACATGGCCTCACTGCGTGGCCTCAGCCTGTCCAACGGGCTGGACCCAAAGACCTCTGACCTGGTCTCGCAAGTTCCTCCTACCCCGAGGCCCAAACACAGCTTGTGCCCGAGCTCACTCAGCCACAGGGGAGATGCCTCAGGCAGCCCGGCCCTTCTCCCGGGGTCAAGGGACACGAGGGGAAGGAGTGAGGCTTCTTTCACAGCGTTGGGTGCCGCGCGATCTCCTGGGTCTTCAGGAGTTCTTCAGCGTCCAGGATCCAGAATTTAGGGATGATGCAGATGGCGAGCAGGGGAGGGATGGGACCGGCGGCAGGTCCGCAGAGACCCAGCACAGAGGCCCGCCCGCGCCCACCCCACAGCCTGATATCCCTCCTGGGCCTACAGTGCCTCTCTTCTGCCCCCAGGAGGGAGGACTCCAAGCCACGGCTCTCAGGGCGCAGCTTCAGGAGGCTATGCCCGTCCCGCAGGGAGCACCCACACCCAATAGGCAGACGTGTGCTGGACCCCAAGGATGAGACCCAGGAACTCCCAGGCCAGGCTGCCTCTGCGTGGTGGCCACCCAAGGCTGCCCATTTAATCCCGGCAAAGAGAGGGGTCTTCAGGCCAGCGCAGGGGCAGGCAGAGGATCTGGACTGGGCAGTCCTGGGGTGAGCCCTCTGAGCCTGGGCTTCCCAGCTGGGACACAATGACAATCACACACGAGGTGAGATCACTGGACGGCAGCAGTGCTGGCAAGAAAGCCTTGCACAGAAGCACAGGGGTGCCTGGGGAATGACAAAACCCCCCTGCTGCAGTCCTAGAGCCCTGCAGCCCTTCGGCGCCAGGCTCTCTTTGGAGAGATATCCAGGGGGCATTCCAATGCCACGGAGTGAGGGTGCCAAGGACAGGCTTGCTCTCAGAGGGCCCCGGAGGGAGGAAGCTACGCACGCGCTGCCCCGCCACCCGAGCCCCACCCCCAGAACCAGGCCCCAAGTGCAGAAACACTCCGAGCTGGGAGTCGCTGTGTGGGTCGCACACCTCCCCGGGTGCAGTCTGGTTCATCAACAGCCACCGCCCAGCTCTGCCCTGATTCCAGAGCCCCTGGGAATGTGAGAAACCCCTTCTGTGGGGAACCTGGATCCAGAGCGAGGTCCAGGGAGTTTCAGAACCAGGAAGAGAAGCCACCCACCCACCCCCACCACCAAGTCCAGGGGGGACGCCAGGATTCCAGCTGCCCTGGGAGCATGGCTGTAGCCACAGGCCAGGGCCCTCCGTCCTGCCAGGACAACTGGCTCACGTGCACACACCACCAGCTGGTGCTGCCCCTGGAGGGCAGCACGTGGGGGCAGCTGTGGCCACTCTGTGCTAGACCCGGCGGAGACATGGCCTCACTGCGTGGCCTCAGCCTGTCCAACGGGCTGGACCCAAAGACCTCTGACCTGGTCTCGCAAGTTCCTCCTACCCCGAGGCCCAAACACAGCTTGTGCCCGAGCTCACTCAGCCACAGGGGAGATGCCTCAGGCAGCCCGGCCCTTCTCCCGGGGTCAAGGGACACGAGGGTAAGGAGTGAGGCTTCTTTCACAGCGTTGGGTGCCGCGCGATCTCCTGGGTCTTCAGGAGTATCTTCAGCGTCCAGGATCCAGAATTTAGGGATGATGCAGATGGCGAGCAGGGGAGGGATGGGACCGGCGGCAGGTCCGCAGAGACCCAGCACAGAGGCCCGCCCGCGCCCACCCCACAGCCTGATATCCCTCCTGGGCCTACAGTGCCTCTCTTCTGCCCCCAGGAGGGAGGACTCCAAGCCACGGCTCTCAGGGCGCAGCTTCAGGAGGCTATGCCCGTCCCGCAGGGAGCACCCACACCCAAGGGTGACCTTCCCATGGCTGCCCTCGCTGCAACAGGCAAAAGTAAGCCTCAGCGCGTCTGGATCTGAGCCCTGGGCTGGCATGAGCCTGGGCAAGTCCCTCTGGCAACGGAACCACCCAGATCAGCAGGGTCGGGAAGGAGGGGCTTCGAACCACAGACCCAGGCCCAGATCACACTCAGAGGGTGCCTCCTCCGTGCTCGGCCCCGGAGGCAGACTCTGAGGACCAAGGCGTGCCCTGGGAGCTCACGGCAGCGAAGGGGAGGGGGGCCAGGGCGAGGCACCCACAGACAGGGTGGCACACGCCCTCCGAGGGCCAGGCTGTGCCAGGGCCTGCCTCTGTGTGGAAGCCTGGTCGGCCCAGCCACGTTCTGCATCCCTCGGCCTGTGTGCCACCCCTTCCACGCGTCATCACAGCTGGCACAGCCGGGCACAGCAAAGGCCAGAAGCGACCTCAGACACTCCAGGCTCCAGAAAGAACCACCGAGGCCCGGAACGGTGGAGGCGCCTGCTGGCCACACGGCACTCCTGAGGGCCCCCAGGGCTGCAAGTTCAATGTCAGGCTCTGGGCCAGGCAGGGGCCACGAGATGGCAAGGGAGCTGGCCTGGCAACCCACAAGCTCCCGACACTGTGCTCATCTGCCACGCTGGGGCCTAGGACACCTCAGTAAAGGACAGACCGAATGTGGAGGGCCAGGAGGGAGGGGGTTTCACGCCAACCCCACCGTGTGGCTTTGGCTCTGAGTTATCACTCTCGCAGCTGTGCAAGAAGCACCTTCACTGCAGAACTGTGCTGTGCTGAGTCGCTTCCACTGTGTCTGACTCTCTATGACCCTGTGGCCCATAGCCCGCCAGGCTCCTCTGTCCACGGGATTCTCCAGGCAAGAATACTGCAGTGGGTTGCCATGCCCTCCTCCAGGGGATCTTCCCAACCCAGTGACCAAACATGTGTCTCCTGTCTCCTGCATTGGCAGGGGGGTCCTTTACCACCAGCGCCACTTGGGAAGCCCTGGGGAAGTTCAGTTAAACTCGATTCCGCATGACACAGGGAGCCCAGTACCAGGCCTGACCCCCCAACATGTGTACATTCCCCTCCTTCCTCTCCCCTTCTCCTGGGTCACTCACGTGAGGACCTCAAGGCAGAACTGCCCACTGGGCCCCTTGCTTCCTTCACTGGGCCATTCTCCACCCAGACACACCTGGCAGGCAGCCCGCCCGGGGGCAACACCACGGAGGTGCCACCGTGTGACACCTACATCTTTGGGGGAAGGTGATTTCCCCACAAAACAAAAGCACAGTATAAGGCAGAAGACAATGGCCTCCCCCAGCAGGCTGGCTCGAGCCCCTCCGGCCGTGGGCAGCCCCCAGCAGGTGGCAGGTGTCTGGACAGACAGATGCTCCAATCAGCCAGGAGCGGGATCCCTCCCAGGACTGAGTCCCGCTCCCTGCGGTGTTTCTGCTGCCCGTGACCTTGTGCCCACCCCCTCTGCTCACACGGGCCTCAAGGACAGCGGCGGCCCCCAGCCGGTCCCCACGCAGAGCTGCCGCTCACCGCCTCCCCATCAGTGAAGGACGGCTGGCGTGTCCCTGGGTGCCCTGCATGCCCACCACGGGAGGCAGGCGCTATCACCTCGCCGTACGAGAACCACAACTGAGCCTCCCCGGGGGCAGTGTTGCCACAGCCACAGGGCACCAGAGCTGGCCGAGTCAGGGGTGCCCCACAGTGATGGGAAGTAACGCCCGGCATTCACCCCGGGTCAGCCTGGCCTTGAAGGGGGGAGAGGGAAATGTTTCCAAGTGACATGCACTCCCTGAGGGCCGGCCTGGAAACCAGAGATCCTGAAGGCACCGCCACCTCCTCCTCCCCTGCACACTTCATACTTACACACAGGAGCTCACACTCATGCACGCACACACACGCACACCCACAAGCGTGTGCCCCATCCCTCTCCAGGGTCTCGACACGAGAAAACAGTATCGAGTCAGGAAGCAGTCAAGGGGTCATTTATTTTAATTATTAAAACAGCAGCCACTTACTCTCGAGCCGTCCCTAATGCCACTTAATTACCTACTACATAAAACTGCCTTTGCATCTTAGCAGAGCAATAAATCAGCTCGGAACCAGAGTTGTTTAAAGCATTCTAGCCGAAGATTCGGGGGGGTGGGGGAGTGAGGAGTTGCCCCCTCAGTGCCCCAGAAAGTGATAAACCAGGTCTCTGCTCTGAGGCCGCGGCCACAGAAGAAGAAACGGGTTGGCTCCAGCCAGCCGGGTGCGGGCCAGCAGGCCAGGATCCTCTCCCAGTTCCTCCGTCCACCACGCGGCCGGCCTTTGCCCTGCCGCGCTCCATCCTTTGTGTGGCCCACAATAGCCCCACCAGATGGCATGGCGTGGCCAGCAGCCCCTTCAAGCCAATCGCTCATCCTGTCGAGACCCAGCAGGGGCTGCGGGCAGGACACCTGGGGACTGGCCCAAGGCATGCCTGCTCACCCCTGCCCTGGCCACCTCCCAGTCCTCGGCCCACGGACACAGGCAGCGCGGGGCCCAGCTGGGCCATCAAGAGGACCTCAGGCAGGTGTACCACCCCCCAGGGAGGAGGCCGAACTGCCTGGTGATTAAGGGGTCACTGGGAATCTGCAAGACACCAGGGCGAGATGGGGAGGGCGGCGGAGCAGGCAGGGAGACGCCAGGCGCCACGCTCCCCCAGGGCTGGCAGAAGGCGCAGAGCTTGCCAGCAGGCAGGCATAAATCACCCCTCCCGGGGGCCGCCTGGGGCCTCCGTGTGCCCGCAGCCCCTGCGCGCTTCTCCTCGGGCAAGGAGTGCTATGAGCAGCCCATGAGGGAGCAGGTGGGCCGGGCCACTCCTGGGCACGAGCCAGGCAGGGCTGGACGAGTCCCGCCTTCCCTCTGAGCTGGGCTCCCAGGGCACCAGGGTGGGTGGCAGGCACGGGTCCTCGGCAGGGGACCCCTGGGCTGTCTCCAAACTCAGCATCACGAGCTCGGCCGCAGAGAGGGCTGGGGCGGACCCCTCTGCACGCCTGATGAGGACCGATGCCTGGCACAGGGACTGCTGGGCCAAAGGAGCCATGCCTCTGCGATTCTCTAAAAGTCACCAGATTGTCCTCCAGAGGGCCTGGCCCCATCGCACCACCATTAGCAGGCGGGAGAGCATCCGGTGGCCCTATCGCACCGCCATTAGCAGGCGGGAGAGCATCCGTCTCCCATTAGCATGGGTGAGGAATGTTCTCTGGCTTGCCCTTCATTTTCCAAAGAGACGGAGTTAGGCAGTTGGACACCCTGTAGCTCCACACGCAGCCTCCTCACCACTCTTGGCCCTCTCACCTGGGGAGTGCCTACCCTGGTGCATGTTGCCACACCCCACCATCCATGCCCGGAGTGGCTGGGAAAGAGGAACAGGACGCAGGTGACCCTGAGACACGTCCATCTGCCTGGGCCGCCCTGCAGCTGCAGACCAGGGTCAAGCTCGTCAGGAAAGAGGCAGCGCCCCTCCGACACCCCCTCGCCCACACAGCCTTCTAGAATGGCAATATTCTTCCCTCCTAGCTCAGTGGGTAAAGAATCTGCCTGCAGTGCAGGAGACCTGGGTTCCATCCCCAGGTCAGGAAGATCCCCTGGAGAAGGAAAGCCACCCACTCCAGGGTTCTTGCCTGGAGAATCCCATGGACAGATGGGCTGGTGGGCTACGGTCCACAGCGGGGGCGGGGGACCCCCCAAAATAGGTCACAACGGAGCACCCACACACACCTGCCCTCTGCACCGGCCCTTCAAGTTCTCTGGGTTCTTGTCTCACTGTATCACCATTTCCCCGAAATCAGCCTCCACCATCTGACTGTGTGCCTCTCCCAGGTCCCGTGTGTCCCCTCCCGGGTGGTGCCTGACACAGGCCCTTGTGGGGAGTGTCTGGTTAAGGCCATCACGAAGCTGGGGCGAGCAGGCTGGATACTGGGCCATCCGGGTTCATCTCACGACGCCAGCCAACAATGTCCAGCCTGGGGAGCAGCTGGGGGCAGAAAGGAGCAAACAGGCCATGAGGAACGGAACGTGTGCTTGTCCAGAAACACTCAGGAATTACAGGGAATCTGGGCGGGAGCAGCGGCCGCTGGGGACAACCAGCCGCAGCGAAGGGACAGGGAGCCTCCCTGGGTGGCCCTGGCCCCCTGACCATGCAGCCAAGCGGCTGCACTCAGAGCTTAGTCACGGCCCACTGGGCCACTGTCCCCCCCGCCCCCCGCCACTGGCTTGGCCAGGGACGGTCAGCTCAGGCTGCAGCACAGCCACGGGGGATCCCTGCTCCCGGGTCCTGGTCCCCAAGCGCTGCAGTAAGTCTTGCTACCCCTGCCCTCCACCCAGCCAGGCCCCCGGGTACTCCTCACAGCCACAGGGTGGAGAGGCTGCGCGCCCATCTGGTGGGCAAGGAACTGGCTCCCAGGGCCCCACAACGCGATGGTTGGCAGTCACAGGACCCAGCTGGTCAGGTCCCAGGGGGCTCTGAGCAGGAGGGAACAAGGTCACCCGGGAGAGCTGACCCGTGTGATCGTCAGCTGACCTTTCGGAACCCAGGGTGGAAAGATGGGCAGGGGGAAAGGGTAGGCTGCGGAGGGGGTCAGGGGTCCTAAGATAAGGGGTACCACCCCCTCCCTGGGCCTCACCTGGGGCTGCAGCGCCCAAGGCTCCTGCCCCTGGCAACTCTCCGTCTTAGGGCACACAGCGTTCATGCCCGCTGATGACATGAAGCTGGGATGCCTGTCCTGCGGCTCTTTAAAGCTTGAAGGTTTCTTTACAGACACAAAGCTCACTTGCCCCATCACGCTGTCTGAGCCTCACCACAACCTCACCAAGTAGCTCACATTAAGTTCTCCCATCTAACCCACAAAGACATTGAGGGTACAGAGAGAGTCCACCGATGAACAAGTCTCCTCTGCCACTGAGGCAGCAGGAAGTGTGCCCAGGTTGCCCGCCTGCCCAGACACAGCTCCATGCCCCACCAACGGCATCCGTCCATGGTACTGACACTGCCTGCCCGTCAAGGCAAACAAGACGGCAAAGGGGGAGGGGGCTGTGGGAACACCACAAGCCCGCGTAAACACAGCAGAGCATGGCTTCAGAGCACAGCAAGCCCAGGGGTTAAGGCCCAGGGGTGGTCACGAGAAAACTCCAGTCCCAGAGGCCGGGGTCTCTGAACATGGGGACAGAAGGGCCTGGGTGTGGGGAGGAAATTGAGGGGAGGGTGGCTGAGTCCCACTGCCAGGCAGTCCCTCGGCATTCCCCAGGCCAGCAGGGGAGCAGGCGGTGGGGAGTCTGGAAACATCAGCTGGGAGGGGCCATGCCAGGCACCACGGGCCTCTGAAAGCCAACAGCTTAAGGCCGCTGCTCCTGTGCAGGGCATTTCCATGTGATGCTAGCCCCTTCCTTAGAGACTATCCTCCACCGTGGTCCTTCCTGGGACTCAGGGAGCAGGTCCATGGCAGAGGAGAGCCAACTTTGGTGGGGGCGCACCAGGCCAGGCACCCCTCTGGCACACAACGTGCTATACTGAGAGGGGGCAATTTCAGCCTCCCTGGTAGAAGCCGGGCCATCGAGAACACTCTCTCCCAGAGATGATCCAACCTGCGTGGCAGTAATCTGGCCCCAGTGCATGAAGACCGAAAGTCAGATGGGTAACAAGCCCCACCCGGGGGCCTGTGTGTGTCCCCATGATTTATGTGGCCCCAGAGAGCGAGAGGCGGGTGCATGGCCGGGCTGCCACTGTGATGATGTGGAGCCCACAGGACGCCACGGACCCCAAACCCCCTGCCACGGCCACCCCGCCAGCCCCAGCTGCTCCATAACCATTGCCTGCTGCTCCACTACAAGAGGAGTCTGTGCCGGGCAGCCTGACCCGAGCAGAACACACACACTGGAACAGCCACAAACACACACAGGCCCCTGCGGGCCGGGCCAGGGCGGGCATACCCCCTAGAAGAGGCGTCACAGTGCAGGAGGGGCACATGGGTGGGCGCACCCCAGGGCAAGCGAAGGCAGCTGGGGGCCCCACGGCAGATGGACGGACACAACCCAACAGTGGCAGGGACACGTCACAGAGGGTCCCCGGAGACCAGGGAGGGGGCGGCGAGGACCCCACATCCTCCAGGCTTAAACCGTGTGGTCCTTCCCAAGCACCGACTGTGGGGAAGGCTCATTCACCCCCCTTGCCTGCTGCTCCACTACAAGAGGAGTCTGTGCCGGGCAGCCTGACCCGAGCAGAACACACACACTGGAACAGCCACAAACACACACAGGCCCCTGCGGGCCGGGCCAGGGCGGGCATACCCCCTAGAAGAGGCGTCACAGTGCAGGAGGGGCACATGGGTGGGCGCACCCCAGGGCAAGCGAAGGCAGCTGGGGGCCCCACGAGCAGATGGACGGACACAACCCAACAGTGGCAGGGACACGTCACAGAGGGTCCCCGGAGACCAGGGAGGGGGCGGCGAGGACCCCACATCCTCCAGGCTTAAACCGTGTGGTCCTTCCCAAGCACCGACTGTGGGGAAGGCTCATTCACCCCCCTCACAGCCACTGACCAAGGCCGTGCAGCACATGCTGCACGCCAGGCGTTCTGCCAAATACTCCACGCGAGTCACTCAGGCCAACGAGGGATGTGCTGTCATTGCTCCATTTTACAGATGGGAACAGTCAGGCTCCTGAGGGTGGTGTCAAGTGCCTGCACCACCCAGAACGGTCGTGGGTGGGTCTAAGACTTTGCATCCAGGACTGATCTACTCAGAGCTGGACTCTTCATCACTAACCTACGGCCTCCTGACTCTCCCTTACCCGGCCCACTGCCCACCCCCCACCCTCCCCTTCCGCCAGCCATCCAGGGAGGTGGGGCGCCCTGTCCACACCCTCCTGGAGCGTGAGTAAGGTGCCAAGGCCTCCTCAGCTCCCTGAGACAAAAATGCACACACCCCCAGCTGACCTTGCGACCTCTGCACCCGTTTACAGCAGGGGAGCCTGGCAGTGTCGGAGTCTGGGCAGGAGGTGCCCACCTCCTGCCAGGTGTTTGCTGCCCTGAAAGGGGCTTGAGCAAAGCCAGCTCCACGCCCATCGACCCCAAGACCCAGACATGTCCCTCCGGGCTGGAGGCCTGCCTCCTGCTGGCAGCGGTGGACTCGCGGCTGCATCGCTGTCCCTCACCCTCCACTGAGAGCAAGGGGTCCAGGGGCTCTGATCTCAGAAGCCCAGAGGAGCCGGAACTTCCATGAGACCCGCCACGCCCAGGGCCGGCCACAGTCAGGGCGCTGCTACGCTGCCACGCCCGGCACGCCCAGACGTCACAGGGCAGGCGAAGCCCGCGGGTGCCAACCCCTGCCCTCACCCCACCCGAGAGCTGCCCCGAGTCCGCAAGCAGCCGGCATGGCCAGGGTCAGGACCTCCGCTAGGGCCCCGCGCCTCAGGGACGGGGAAGGCAGCCCCCATCCCTGGTCTGGCTTGACGAGGGGATGGTGTGGCAGGGGCAGTCCCAGGGCCCCAGGAAAGGCCTGCTCCGACCCAGCAGCAGCACACACAGGCTGGCAGCAGATGAGACGGCGCAGCACCGGGACCCACGGGCACCGAGGCAGGGGCACAGCAGGGTCAGGAATCCTCCGGGTGGACCAGGCAGAGTGGTGACCGACAGAGGACCCCCTCTGCTAAGGCCCCCATTAGGACCCCTGGACTTTTTGTAAAGAGGTCCATGGAGTGGGACGTCCCCTGCGATCCAGTGGCTAAGACTCCTCCCTCCCCATGCAGGGAGGGGCTCCCGGTTCAATCCCTGGTCAAGGGAACTAGATCCCACATGCCACAACTAAGTTGGCAAGCCACAAAACTAAGGATTCCGTAAAGATCCTGCGTGCCACAATTAAGATCCGACGCAACCAAACAGATAAAAATAAAATACTAAAAGAAAGAAAGACAGAAAAGCTCCATCAGAGCCCTTGTCCTCAGAGCAGAAGGGACTCCAGCCCAGGGCAGGCAGACGCAGGCTTGTTCACGATGGGATGGGTGTCTTCAGGGGGCCTGTGTCTATGACGTTTCCCCACTTTCATGAATTAGCTCCCTGACTCTGGCCTCCCTGGACCAGACCCACCCAAACCAGGGCCCTGGGCCAGCCTCTGTGCCCCACTGTCTCTGCCTAGGAGGCTGGCGTCCCAGAGTGCCCACCTTTGCCACCTGTGCCCATTTTCCGCTGGGAGTGGAGGGCCAGTCTTATGTATTAGGGGGCGTCCACAGCTGTTCAGCAGAGCGGCAGGGGAAGCCCTCCTTGCTGTGCAACTCAGGCCTGTAGCCCCAGGGTAGAGGTGCTGCTAGCCAAGTGTGTAAATTTCAGAGGGCCCCTGGACCCTCCAAATCTTCTCCAGCCTCCTCTGCCCCTCCGTGTCCTGGTACCTCTGCCCCCAGGCGTCTGAAGGCACATCCTCCCTGCCCAGCTTCCTTGCAGGGTCAGGGAGAGCCACAGAGACCTCCTCTGTGGACCCCTGGACACATACACCAACACTCAGAAGACTGCGCTTCCTGATGAGCCAGCAGGACGTGCATACACCGATCAGGACAGAAGTGGCCGTGGGACCCTGTGTCAGCAGCGAGGGGGACGCAGACCAGCTGACAGGCGTGCGGGGCCGTCGGGGAGGAGGAAGCTGAGCCTTCCCGGGACTGCGGGACAGGGTAGACCCGCCCACACCCCGCAAACACAAGGATTAGTGAGTTGTGTGATTACTAGGGGTTTGGCCAAAAGCCAGACACAGGCTCAGAGAAAAGGGCAGATGAGACGTGACTTCAGTCAGGCCGTCAACAAAGGAGAGGATTACCTCGTCA
>SJYC01108229.1:0-19200 GCA_006408675.1 Madoqua kirkii
GGGGTGCGGGGGCATTGCCGGGGGGCTCCTCTGGGGCCCCCACCCCCGGCTCCACCTCGAATGTGGTCCCAGGAGCAGGCAGGGCCCTCTCTCCTGCGGTGGCTGGTACCTGGCACCGCAGCAGGAGCGAGTCTCAGAAACACAGGTGGGCTGACTAAGGTTTCCAGGGATCAGGAGGGAAAGCTGCAGGGAGAGACCGCCTTGGGGAAGTCAGACCCCAACTCAGCCTGACTGTCCAGCCCCTCCCTGCTCCCAAGCCCAGCCACACCACAGCCAACTCCAACAAAAGACCCACGTGACCTTACGCCTTATCCACAAAGCAAGATCCAAATTCCCAGGGGTGGCCCCGTGTCAAGGAAGCGAAACCCAGGAACCCGGAAGCCAGGAGCTGCACGACACAGGGCGCCGAGTGCTAAAGCACCGAGGTCCCCAGCAAACAGGCCACTGGCCAGCGCGGTGCTTGCTCAGCCGCGCCAGGCAGGATTCCAAAACGGTGAGTAGGCTGGCGGTGGTCACCACCACCCAGGGCTCTTGGCAGTGATGACTAGTGGGGTCCCCCAGTGCTAAGACACAACTCGAAGCCCTGAAAATCCAAGCCTCTTATCCAGACAGGCTCGAAGAAGGCAAGAGACAGGGACCCAGCTGCTGTCTGAGGCCACAATGCCAGAACACTCCGGAACCAACACCTGAGCCAGGGGCACAGACGGGGATCTCAGACCTCAGACCGGGATCCCGCAGTGCTCCAGGAGGCCCCTTGAGATCCCGAGACCTCCATTGAGTTCTCCCGCCGCCGAGGGATGGCACACGGGGGGCTCCCGAGAGCACACAGAGCTGCCGTGAGCACCTCTCTCCAGGTTACTGCCCCAGACGCAGGCTCGTGTGCGACATTTGCTGATGCTGGGCTGGTGGGAAGGATCCGGAGCTGAGGATCGGCCTCAACTGGGCAGCTTGCGGTCAGAAGAGGGGACCTGGGAGGGCAAGGCTGGCTCCGAAGAAGGAGCCCTCCATGTGGGGCTGGAAATACACTTCCTGAAGCCAAGTGCCACCCGCCGGGGGTGACATCCGCATGCAGCCATCACCGACTGGCTCCTGACATGTCTGAGCACCGTACCCACGTCATCCCAGCCGGCGCTCGCCACGCGCTGCAATAAGGAGTTTCGAGCATCTTCCCGCTTGACCCATGAGGAGAGAGGCACAGAGGGCCAGCCCAAGGTAACACAGCAGCCAACCTGGGGTTTGCTGAGAACCCTGAAAGTGGCCCTCACCCAGCCTCCTCCCACTGCGCTCAGAGTGGAGGAACGCGGGGGTGGCCTGCATGCCTAGCCCCCTACTGCACACACAGCCTGTGATGCGGGTCCCTCATCAACCCCACACTACAGATGAGCGACCACAGCAGGGACCACAGGTGGCCCAGACAGAGGTTTCTAAGGCGGCTAACAGGCCAGCAGGGGAGGGTCAGAGGGGAGCATGGGGCTACACTCCGGCAGGCCAGGCCGGAGAAATGAAAAGGCGTTCCTAGACCTCGAGACATGCCCTGCAGGCCTGGGAACGACGGGTCCTCCCAGAGCCAGACGCACCTCATCTAGATGTCAACCTCCTTGGCCAATGACGACACAGAACACAAGAGCTTACAGGCACGTGCGGTTTTGGAGAGAAGCAGAAAGACCCAAGCCCCGTACAAACTGAAGGGTGAAGCCCAAAGGGAGGAGCTGGCGAAGGCCATGCTGGGGTGGGTGCATGCTGGGGCCAGGGGTGGGGGCCCAGCAGCGGGGGAGGGAGGGGTCCCAGGCCCCCCCAGCCTCCCCGACCCCAGCAGCAAGGCCCGCCGGTGGGTTCCCACCACCCCCTCACTGTCCACCCAGACCCACAGTCCCCACCTCTGCCAGGGCCTCACTCTCCAGAAAACCACCCAAGAGAGAGGGCAACACACAGGAAAGAGGCCTGAGACAGAGAAAGCCCAGCCACGCAGACACCAGGGCTTCCCACCCCGGGAGGTCTGCCTGCCGGGGCTGTCGCCCACAGTCACACAGGCGTGTGCCTGTGCGTTCCGTCACTCAGGCGTGTCCAACTCTTTGCGACCCCATGGACTCCAGCCCTCCAGGCTCCTCTGTCCATGGGATTCTCCAGGCAAGAAAGAATACTGGAGTGGGTTGGCATTTCCTCCTCCAGGGGATCCTCCTTTTCCAGGGACTGAACCCACATCTCCTGCATTGACAGGCAGATTCTTCACCACTGAGCCACCTGGGAAGCCAACAATAATAATAACAGTCACCAATCCATGAGAACACCCAGCTCTGGCTGCCATGACGACCAAGTGCCCGTTGAACACCTGGGGTGCTGAACACACACTCCAGCCCCAAGTGACGGGCGGTGAGCTCAGAGGAGAAAAGGGCCGGCCCACGGCCGCGGTTGCAGGGCGTCCCTGGGCGGGCTACTGGAGACGGGAGCCGGCTGGGTGGGTCCTCCACTGCCTGGAAGGCCAGACTCGGGCATGGATGTGAGACTGCTCCGTACCACCTCGGGTTCCTTTCCTGCCCTCTGTTTGCAGCAAGATTTACGATGCCAGGAACTCCTTGGAGAGAAAGGTGGGTGGGAAGCTGAATCACAGGCATGGGGTAATCTGTGGCCTGACGGATGCATGTATTTCAGGCGGGCAGAAAGAGTTCCAGGCCCCTGAGGCTGGTTTCCTGAGTCAGACCCCATCAGGCTGATTAGAAATCAAATCACTCTCATCCCCGAAATCAAGTCTCTCTGACCCCTTCCCTCCTGACTCCTGACATGCAGGAGAGAAGAACAGTCACATCTGCTGGCTTCCTGGACCTTCATCTTAGCCCAGAGTCACAGGGAGGGGGGGCTGAAGGGACAGGGCGAGAGGGCAAAGGAGCTAGAAACTGCCCAGTGTGGGCCCCCTACCCCTACCAGGGCATCTGCACAAACCTGAGGCCCAGAGGGTCCCCACACAGGGTCCTGTAACCCCACCTAGGCTCTGGAAGCCTCTGGAAATCAGTGGGAGGGCTGAGATCCCCTTGACGCTCTCTCAAGTCCATGAGCTCCCCTCCACAGGGTGATGGCCGGAGAGAGTGGACTTCTGCGTCCCTGGCCATGGGTGTTGTGGGGGGCAGGGGGATGGAACGTTTGTGAATGGCCAAGGCACAGCCCTCCCTCCTTTGAAATTCCTCCATCCCCAGGGAAAGAGCCATACCTCCCTCAAAAATGAATTGTTTTTGTCTTTTTTAATGAATTGTTTTTCTCTAAGAAATATCATGTAAGTCCCAACACCAGAAAAGCTGGGGTGTCATCTCCTCTCCGCCTAGTCTTCAGCAAGGAGAATGAGAGCTGTGCCTGTGGTCTCTGTCACCTGGACACAGCAGGGGCTTCCAACCAGGGGCCCCCGCCCCGCCCCACCACCCTCCACCAGGCAACCCAGAGCCTTCGGGGAAGAGTGAGTGAGACGGTCACCTCCACCTGACTTAGACAAAATCCTAACTCCAACCGCCCGGCCCACTCTGCCCCCTCGGTCACCAGGCTCCAGCCACAGTGGCCTGCATCCTGTCCTGGAAAGTACCAGGCTCGTTCCCACCCGCCTCCGCATCCTCCCTGGGCTGGAAGACCTCCAGGGACAGCTCCTGCTCATCCCAGCTGCGGTCCAGGCGGCTCCCCCTCCTCTCTGATGGCTGCTCCCCCCAGCGCTCACCAGCACACACGCCTCTCTTCTTCACTGTTTGCTAGTTTGTCTCCCTCTGCTTATTTAACTTCTATGCAGAGTACATCATGCACAATGCCGAGCTGGATGAATCACAAGCTGGAATCAAGATTGCCGGGAATAATATCAACAACGGGAATAATATCAACAACCTCAGATATGCAGATGATATCAAACTAACTGGCAGGAAGTGAAAAGGAGCCAAGAGCCTGTTGACAAGGGTGAAAGAGCAGAGTAAAAAAAAAGCTGGCTTAAAGCTCAACATTCAGAAAACGAAGATCAAGGCATCCGCTCCCATCACTTCACGGCAGATAGCTGGGGAAAAAGTGGAAATGGTGATGGATTTTATTTTCTTGAGCTCCAAAATCATTGCAGACACTGACTGCAATCATGAAATTAAAAGACACTTGCTCCTTGGAGAAAGCTATGACAATCCTAGACAGTATATTCAAAAGCAGAGACATCACTTTGCCAACAAAGGTCCACATAGTCAAAGCTATAGTTTTTCCAGTAGTCATGCATGGATGTGAGAGTTGGGCCATAAAGAGGGCTGAGCGCTGAAGAATTGATGCTTTCAAATTATGGTGTTGGAGAAGACTCTTGAGAGTCCCTCGGAAAGCAAGGAGATCAAACAAGTCCATCCTAAAGGAAATCAATCCTGAGTATTCACTGGAAGGACTGATGCTGAAGCTGAAGCTCCAATCCTTTGGCCACCGGATGCGAAGAGCCGACTCACTGGAAAAGCCCCTGATGCTGGGAAAGATTGAGGGCAGGAGGAGAAGGGGACGACAGAGGATGAGATGGTTGGATGGCATCACCACCTCAATGGACACGAGCTTGAGCAAACTCTGGAACATCGTGGAGGACAGAGAAGCCTGGGGTGCTGCAGTCCACAGGGTCGCAAAGAGTCGAACATGACTTAGCGACTGTACAACAAACTCCCCAACGAGATTTCTGTCTATGTTGCTCCGGGGACTATCTAAGGAGCATGGAAATGGGGCCCCGACATGAAACAGGTGCTCAGTAAACAGCTGAGAGCTTCCGCCTAGAGTACCACAGAGGGTAAAGGGCAGGAGGCCTGGGCTCCCGCCCCTCTCCCTGGTGGCATCAGGACCACCCTGGGCAGGCTCCTGGACTTCTGAGCCCCATCCACCATCCCCGTGCCTAAGACAGGATGATGAAAACCTCAGAACGTTGTGGTAACCACGGGAGACGCCAAGTGACAGAGCCTGCAGCTGAAGGGGACAAGCAAGGCTGCTGCTATTCTGGGGACACCAGAAACCAGGCAGAGACGGCCGCCCCACCACCCACATACCACTCGGCGTCTCCTGGAGACCCTGGCGTCTCTGCCAATGCTGCTGCTGCCACTGTTCAACACGCCCACTGCTGGGCCGACCACCCAGAGTGAACGCCAGCCCCCCGGGGGGGCTCCCTGCAGAGGAAGGAGCTGTGGGCGGCCGGGACTCTGACCGGCGCCCTCCGGGGGAGTTGGCTCTGCCTGGTGAGGGGGCTGTTATGGTCTAAAAGTCTGTGTGCCTCCAAAGTTTGTCCAGCAGTCCTGGCCCTCACAGGTGATGCTGCTGGGGGCGGGGCCTTTGGGAGGGGCTGAAGCCAGGAAGGTGGTGCCCCGAAAATGGGATGAGTGCCTCACCAGGGGCTCCGGAGACGCCCCCACCTCCCCCCGCTACAGGTGAGGCCACAGGGAGGAGGCAGCAGCTAGGAGTCGGCGCCTTGATCGTGGACCAACAGCCTTTAGAAACGGCAGCAACACACTTGTTTTCCCGATAACACCCCCAGGCAGGGGTATTCCGTGAGAGTCACCCAAAGGGACAAAGGAAGGGGGCTGCCCCAGCGGCCCACACTGCCCACTGCGGGGGCGGGCTTCTGTCTCCACGTCACTGAGGGTCATCCGGTGTCTCTCAGAGCACAAATCTGCAGCCAGCTCCCGAGCACAGGCGCGGGCTGAGGCCGAGCCTTCAAGGCCACCACTGCCCTCCCCACTCCAGGCCGCGATTCCCTTTCGAGGGGCAGGCTGCTCGCAGCCCTGCTGGTCGTGATGAGGCCCTTGAGGTCTGGCTGCTCTGACTCCAAGAACAGAGGGCGCCCTCCCCCACCCCAACCCCCACCCCCAGGCAGGGCCCTGGGCAGCATTACTGGGCTCCAACTTCACTGTCTCTAAACAGCCCCGGGCGGCACCCAATACACACGGTCCCCTGTCCTTCAGCAAGGCTGGCAGGGGTGTGCTGCTGCTGGGGGCGGGGACGCGGAGAGACAGCCTTCCAAGAGGACTTCCTTTTGACGGCAACACTGTCCCCCAAGGAGATCCAACCACTCCATTCTGAAGGAGACCAACCCCGGGATTTCTTTGGAAGGAATGATGCTAAAGCTGAAACTCCAGTACTTTGGCCACCTCATGCAAAGAGTTGACTCATTGGAAAAGACTTTGATGCTGGGAGGGATTGGGGGCAGGAGGAGAAGGGGATGATCGAGGATGAGATGGCTGGATGGCATCACTGACTCAATGGGCGCGAGTCTGAGTGAACTCCGTCCGAGAACTGGGGATGGACAGGGAGGCCTGGTGTGCTGTGATTCATGGGGTCACAAAGAGTCGGACATGACTGAGCGACCGAACCGAACTGTCCTCCAGATGCACTCCTCCCCACAACCCCACCCAGACCCTCAATGCCCTCTGCCCCTCCTTCACCCAAGGGTGAGGGTGGGGACAGAGGAGCCTGGGTCAGGCCCAGGCAGCTGCTGGGTGACCCTGAGCAAGTCCCTCCTCATCTCAGCCTCAGATTTCTGGGCATGTTAATACCAGCCCCCAACCTGCAGAAGGCCTCTGGTCTCTGCAAGCGCGCTGTGGCCCCTCCACAAATGAGGCTACCTCCCCGAGGAATGGGCCTGATCCCGCCTCGCTGGAGTCCTTGGGCCCGCCATCCTGGGGTGTGAAGGACATGGAGGGCTGTGTTTGGCAGCGGCCTCCTGGAACCTGGGGTCTTGGCTGTGTATCCTGGCTGATGGAGGGGGCACCCGCTTGCCAGCTTTAAAAGCAAAAGTCACTCAGTCATGTCCGACTCTGTGACCCCATGGACTATACAGTCTGTGAAATTCTCCAGGCCAAAACACTGGAGTGGGTAGCCTTTCCCTTCTCCAGGGGCTCTTCTCAACCCAGGGATCAAACCCAGGTCTCCCGCATTGCAGGTGTATTCTTTACCAGCTGAGCCCCAAGAGAAGCCCAAGAATACCAGAGTGGGTAGCCTATCCCTTCGCCAGTGGATCTTCCCGACCCAGGAATCAAACCAGGGTCTCCTGCATTGCCGGTAGATTCTTTACCAACGAGCTTATCAGGACTTTGGGTCAGAGTTAAATTCTGCAACATTCGCTCTGGGGAGCTCTCCTCATGGGGGGCGTGGGGAGCTGGGGGCAAGCAGCTCAATGGAGAAGTGAAAACGTCCAGGGATTTTCCATGTGTTCACAGGAGAAGCAGCTAGATCTCAGCTGGAGTCGTCCCTGGCCCAGGGGAGCCAGAGATGGCCCGCTGGACACCATCCCAACCACAGCGGGCTCTCCCCTCAACTCAGGGCTGATACACGGCCAGCACACCCCTCCCCCAGGGCGAGGCACAGAGAATCCAGCAAGTTCAACCCAGACCCAGGGCTCCGTGCGGATAAAGATGACCTGGGAGGCTCAGCCAGGCAGGTGATGCAGGACACCCAGGAGGTAGGAGGCAGGTGGGCCTGGAATTCAGGGAATGTACGGAGATAAGGGGAGAGTATCAGGGAGGCAGGCAGTGCTGAAGGCTCAGCACTGACCAGGGGAAAAGAACATTCCTAAACCTGTTCCCACCTGTGTAGGGCGACACCACAGGAGGGCCCGCCAGGGCATTTTGGAGGTTAACGAGGTCATGCGTTGGGTCCTCACCCAGGCCCAGCTGTGAATGAGCCATCAGTGGGACGCCACTGGCCGTTCGTGGATCATCCCACATATATGCCCAGGGTTCCTGAGACTCGAGGGACTGCCAAGGTCAACAAGCAAATGGCTTTGACCAGCAACGCGGAAGAAAGACTTCCTGGAGGTGGGAATGCAGCCAGAGGTGGCCTTTAGGATCACATCCCGGCCTCCTCCTTCCTGTTTAACGGGCACCACCCCCAGGATCCGGCCGAGTTCCCTGACACAGGAGCCCAGGGTAGGGCCCGCTCCCTGACCCTGGGCCCAGCACAGGAATTAGGACACTCAGCAGGCACAGGTGTGAACACACGAGGGAGGCGGCAAGGGCCCCGGGAGACGCGGAGGCCCCGTGACTCGCAGACGGTGCTCGGCCCTCTGTCCACTGCTCACCCCACAGGGCTCAGAGGACACCGGGACCCAGGGACCATTCCATGAGCCTGGTCCCGTTCTGTGGCTGGCAGGCACCCTTGCAAGGCTGCCGTGAGGACCCAGCAAAAAGCGGAGGAGACTCCCTGGGGCTCACAGCGGCCCACCCTGGAGGAGATCATTCACTAACGTCTGTGCAAAGCCGCACGCCCTCACCTGATCCAGGCCATCTCTGGGCCAAGATCTGTACAGAGAATATATGCACTCCAGGCCCTTCACGGAGACGAGCCCACTCCAGGCTCCCAGCTCCTCACAGGGGCAGTCACAGGCCATGAGACAAAAAGCAAAGTCAATGAGAAAACAGCTTCGAGGCCAAGGAGCCTGCCCTGGGGCACCCAGGGGAGAAGACTGGCACGGTGCACCCAGGCGGATCCTCACAGATGGCCTGTGTTTCGCAGCTGCAGAGACAAGAGTGGACACTGAGCATCTGAACTGCCCGTGGGCCAGCGAGCCCTTCCATTCCCGTCCAGAACTCAAGCTACCATAGGGAGCCCTAGGGAAAGCCAGCCACGCCCCCGCCCCCCACACATCTCCCCTGTCCGTGCATCTCCGATGGGCATGGCCCGAGTGACGGTCATATCTCCCCCGTCTTCAAAGAGGAGCCCCAACCCCACAAGCGGGGCCCAGGGCACGTCCCAGGGGCTGACAGATAACCAAGGCAAGCTGTGATATTTGGTGGGGAACATCAGACCCCTTCGTAAGAGCAGCTGCTAACTTTCCCCACTGACCACATCTAACACCCAGGGCCAGAGGCCTCCAGACTGAGCGTGGTCCTGTGAGTCACTGCAAGAGTGTTTCTAAGGGTCACTGCAAATGGGGTGAGCCGGCCGGACAGTGCATGGCACTCCTTCCGGTTCCAACGCACAGGACCAGGCTGGCCCAGGAGAAGGAGCCCCCAGGAGCTCACCCTCGCCTCTGCCTGGCATCGTGCTGTCCCCAGGACAGAACAGTGTCACCCACTCACGTGCCATGAACCTCACCGGTGGGACCTGCCTCTCTGGGGAGGCGGCCTCACCTCCAAGAACAGGAGATTTAGGAGGTAATCAACGAGGAGCTGAGTCCCACATGCACGTTGGAGTGCTGGGGGCCTCTGGGGTGCAGATGGCGCCAGAGCTCCCCTGGAGTCCACACTCACCCCAAGCCACCAGGCCTGGTGGCGGCAGGGCCCTGCTGAGGGCTTGCACAGCCTCCTTCCGGTTTACCGTCCTCTCACCCCACAGCACCCTCGGGGGACTCAGGGCGGGACAGGAGGGCCAGATGCTTCACTTGGCAGGAAACCAGGGCTCAGAGAGGGTAAGACTGTACACCCAAGGCAGCACAGCGAGTCAGCAGCTTTCCACACCGCCCTGCCCGCCCCATCAGCTTGGATGCCCGCGTCAGAAGCCCTTCCCGCACCCACCGAAGAGCTGTCCCTCCCTACCCAGGCGGCCTGGGCGCATGGTGGGCACCAGAGCCTGGATGCCCCAGGGACCCCAAGCCCCATCTGCTCGTTGTGCAGCCGGCGGAGGCCTCGAGTCAGAGCAGACATCGGCGGAGGATGCGACCGCAACTGCGCCGAGCTGGAGTGCTTCCAACCCCAGAAACAGCCCTCCCAGCCTGCTTCCTCGCTGCTCTCCAGTCTGCGCCTTGCCCATCACCAGTGCTCAGGGCCCTTAACACACACGGGGGATGAACAAAGGCATCGCTCCCATCAGCGGCCTGCTCTGCGCCGGGCGTGGAACTGCCTGTGTCCCTGAGCCCACTGAACGGAGGAGGAGACAGAGGCTGGGTGAGGGGGACAACCTGCCCAGCAAGTGGGCAGCAAGTCACACGGGGCCCCCCGACCCCGGCATGCCCTGGGGCTCCTCCTCCTCCACTGGCGCCAGGGTGTGCCAGGGGGGCACGCTGAGGACACCACCCCTCCATGGCTCTGTCCTGTTGCTCTGGCATCTCCAGGGGGCACCTCAGGGCTCAGGGCCGCCTGGCTCTCAGCGAGCCAGCTCCCTCCATGTTCCAGGCCCTGGGTTCCTCACCTGCCTGGAGGCTTGAGACTCAGCAGAAAGAAGGGTCAATGTTCCCAGAGCCTCCGACCCTTGCCAGCACCAGTGGGGTGTGGGTCAGCAACTGCCTCCCTCCACACAACCCGGATGAGTGGATGGCGGGAGGGTGTCATGAGCCTGTAAACATCAATACAGATACAGACAGCATCCACTGTCACCTAGAACCTTCCGTGGGTGCAGTCACACCGCCTGGCAGATCATCAAATCCTCACCCCGGGAAAAAGCTTGCAGAAGTCAGCTCTACTCTTGCAAGGGGCTAGGGGTGGAGGGGTCAGGGTGGAGAGGAGCATGGGGGCCCAAAGCAACGAACGGTCCTCTCTCCCAATTACATGTCAAACTCAGCAGCGCACCAACGGCCCAGCATTGTGCGCATTTAACTAAAGGTCGAAAGCAAAAATAGAAGCTGTGGGGAGAGATGCTTTCAGGCCACTGAACATGACTGAGGGGAGTGGGGACAGGCTGTGTGGGCAGGGTGGTGACTCACACACTCTCATTCATACACACCCACACACACACATACACACACAAGCATGGAGGCACTCACAGATACACATGGACATGCACCTTCTGACTCACACTAAGTCACTCACACAGACACACACTCTTTCCCATATACATACACATACCTTCCATCCTTCCCACCCCGGGTCTTCCCTAAGCCAATTCCTTAGTGCTAAGTAGCTTCAGTCGTGTCTGACTCTTTGTGACCCTATGGACTGTAGCCCACCTGGCTCGTCTGTCCATGGGATTCTCCAAGCAAGAATACTGGAGTGGGTTGCCGTGCCCTCCTCCAGGGGATCTTCCCAATCCAGGAATCGAACCCACGTCTATTATGTCTCCTGCCCCGCAGGCAAGTTCTTTACCACTGGCATCGTCTGGGAAGCCCCCAATCCCCTAGGGAACCTTCTCCCAGCTCCTGCCCAACACCAGGCACTGGGTCGAGGGCAGCTCAGGGAGAACGCAGGCCCTGTTCTCAGGAGCCTGGTCAAGGGGACGCTGAGAAAGGCCACGTTCCCTCAGCGCCCTGCATCATCACTGCAGCATCACTGCAGCTTGGTTAATCCGAGAGCTGGTGGATGACTCCACAGTCAGGAGACTAGGAACTCAGGGGCCGGGGGGGTGAGCCCCCACCCCACCCCCCAGCCTCCTCCAGCTCACCCTGCAGGACCTCAGGGCACCTGTGATGGGTCCCTGGTGCTCCAGATGACCCCTGGCAGCCAGGAGGCCATTGATCAGCTCAGTCCACCCCACTCTGAGCCTGCCCGGAAGCCAGCCCAAAGAGCCCAGGCAAGAAACAGAAGGACCAGGCAGAGCCCGAAACGCCAAGAACAGTGTCAGGACTGCTGAGGACAGATCAGATGGGGTGCCCGCATGACCTGGGGGGGCTGCCTGGGGACGCTCAGGGCCCTGGCCACCCCCACCTGCTGCGAGGCTGTGACAGCCTCTGGGGGCGGGGCCCACACACCATGTGCCCGCCGTCACCCCTCCTGACCCTCACCATCTGCATCTTACCAACAAGGACATCAAGGACAGAGGGGGTCAGGCTGCCTGCCTGCAGCGTGGCCCGAGACAGCCCCTGTCCACCCCCACCTGGCTGGGTCCCACAGCTCTGGGGTCAGCCTGGGGGTGGGGCACACAGTGAGCCCGGAACCCGGTTACCAAGGTGGACGGAGCCCCTGGGGGCAGGAAGCAGGGGGCCTGGCCACCAAGGCCCGGATGGAGGAGCTGGGCACTCAGTGCGGCCCTCGGTGACGGGCAAGGGAGACACGGGCCACCACAGGGCACTCCTCACTCAGGCAGTGGGTACCGGACCAGTGATGGTCAGAATGCGGGGCTGTCCTGGGAGTTCAGGCAGGAGGCTGATGAGGAAACAGCCACGGCCCAGGCAGAATGAAACCCGACTCAGAGAGACCCACCCCGAGTGCTGGGGGAAGGGGAGGCCGGAAATGTGGAAAGAGGGTCAGCATCTCAGCCACAGCTTGCAAAACAGGCGGGATCTTCCAAACGAGTGGCGGGAGGCGAGGCGACGGGAAGGAGACTGGAAGTGGAGAAGGCAGTCAAGGCAAAGGCAGGGGAGTACACAGACGCCTGGATGGCACTTGGGAACTGCTACTGTCCTGGGGTCATGGAAGCTTCTGGAAGGGATGAGAGAGGCGTGTGGAAAAGGAGTCAGACCGCCTCCAACTTTGTCCCCAGGAAGCTAAACTTGATTTTGAGGCTGAGGGTCCCTGTGGGTTGAGGGCAAGGGAGGGACTGTTGCTTCCAAAAGAACATTCTGGAAGGCCAGAGTGAGGCCTGGAGGTGGAGACCCTGGAGGCAGGGAGGCCACCTGAGAGGCTGGCTCCAGAAACACTGCAGCAGAGGTGGGCCTGGGGGGTGAAGTCCCAGTCCTGAAGGATCGGGTGGGAGCACCCACACCTGGAGACTGCAGACCCATGCCCACGGTGGCCCTGGTCCACCATAAACCCCGAGCAGGGGGACAGAGCCCCGAGAACAGCCCCAGACCACGCCACGCCAAGCCGGGGAGACCCTCTAGGGGTCTGGACTTCTTGCGAAGCACACAGCCCATTAGGTAAAACTCCGAGCTCTACAGGACGCAGTGTGGCACCCAGGAGCCTGGGGGCCGGCCTGACTCCCCGCTCCTTCGGGGCCCCCGCCCAGTGGGCAGAAATCCAGGGACCTGCCCAACGGTCGCTGGTCGGCCCGCCCTGCGCGGGGCACCCACTGACCCTGCTGACAACTGCCTTTTGTCTCGCGGTCCCGTTGTCCGCAATTCTCTCGCCTGCCTGCACCTCAGGAAGCTAAACTTGATTTTGAGGCTGAGGGTCCCTGTGGGTTGAGGGCAAGGGAGGGACTGTTGCTTCCAAAAGAACATTCTGGAAGGCCAGAGTGAGGCCTGGAGGTGGAGACCCTGGAGGCAGGGAGGCCACCTGAGAGGCTGGCTCCAGAAACACTGCAGCAGAGGTGGGCCTGGGGGGTGAAGTCCCAGTCCTGAAGGATCGGGTGGGAGCACCCACACCTGGAGACTGCAGACCCATGCCCACGGTGGCCCTGGTCCACCATAAACCCCGAGCAGGGGGACAGAGCCCCGAGAACAGCCCCAGACCACGCCACGCCAAGCCGGGGAGACCCTCTAGGGGTCTGGACTTCTTGCGAAGCACACAGCCCATTAGGTAAAACTCCGAGCTCTACAGGACGCAGTGTGGCACCCAGGAGCCTGGGGGCCGGCCTGACTCCCCGCTCCTTCGGGGCCCCCGCCCAGTGGGCAGAAATCCAGGGACCTGCCCAACAGTCGCTGGTCGGCCCGCCCTGCGCGGGGCACCCACTGACCCTGCTGACAACTGCCTTTTGTCTCGCGGTCCCGTTGTCCGCAATTCTCTCGCCTGCCTGCACCAGGGTCAAAGGAGGGTTTCCAGAGGATTTCTCAGCGGGCATGGGGAGAAACATCCTGTTGGCAGGACCCGCTGCTCCCAGCCGGGACGGGAGAGGCCAGAGTGGGTGGCGGTCAGTGACCCTTCAGAAGTGGCCCTAGATTGAGCAGCTACTCTAAGCCAAGCAATGGTTGGGTTGCAAGGCTGGGTACACAGGTGGAGGGACCTCCCCACTCCAGGATCATGGGGCCCCGGAGGGCAGAGCCAGCCCCAAGCTCCTCCTGGACCCCACACCACCCCACTGCCACATTCTGCCCTCTTATATAACCTTGTCCAGTCTGGGGACCCAGGGGCGCTCTGGGAGAGGTCTATGTGCCCCCAAAGCTGCCCTGCCTCAGGAGAAAGGGGTGCCTTGTCTGCTCCTTGGACCCCCTCATCAGGGTGGGGGGAGGGCGGGCTGGGACATGAGCAAAGGAGCCCAGAGGGACTGCAGTGACCCTCCTGAAGGTCCTGGTGGGGCTGGCCACAAGATGGGACAAGCAGAGGGCCACTCAAAGTGATGAGAATTACCCAGCATGCTTTGCTGAGATACTCACAACACAACCTGGTAAATCAGCAATACTTTAACAAATTGAGAGAAATTCTCAACAAGCTCCCAGGGAAAAAAAGGTGGGATTACCTTTTACCAACTGAGAAAAAAAAAAAAAAATGGTGGGATTACCAACTGAAAAAAAAAAAAAATGGTGGGATTACCCCTGGAGGATGTCCATGACTCCACTGGTGGCCCACTGGCTAAGACTTCGAGCTTCTGATGCAGGTGGCCCAGGGTTCAGTCCTTGGTCAAGGAACTAGATCCCATAGGCCTCAACTAAGAGTCCACATGCCACAGCTAAAGATCCCACAGGCTGAAACAAAGATCCCACGTGTCCAACTAAGACCAGCGCAGTCAAATAGACAAATATTTAAAAAAAGAAAAAAAAAAGCATGTCTTAGATAGCATCCTGAACAGAAATAGAAAGCTAAGATCCGGAAGTGCAGACTCTAGGTAACACACACGTATCAGTACCAGCTCAGGAACGTAACCACTGCACCAGCACCATCAGAGCCAGCAGGCAACAAGAGAACGGCCCAGGGTTCGCGGGTAGCCCTGCTATCTTCTCAGTGACCGTGTAAGTCTGAAAATGGTTCAAAACAGCAACATTTCTTTTAAAAAGTGTGTCTAACAACTCTATCCACGTGACAAGAGCTCATAAATCTCTCCACACACACAGGAAGGAGAGCACTGGAAAGACAGACCGTCAGAGGGAGGGTCTGAGGCCCGATCACTGTGTGGCGCCATCATCGTTGCTACGGTTTCAATAATATCCATCCTCACGAAGATGCCACTGTAGGGGGGGTGGTGAGGAAGGGCAGGAGGATGCCCATCCTCACGAAGATGCCACTGTGGGAGCCGGGGTTAGGAAGGGCACGAGGGAGCCCTCTGCACTACAATTGCAACTTCTGGTGAGTCTACAATTATTTCAAAATAAAAAGCTAACAGAGTTTGTCTTCTGTAAGTGAGTCTCTTTCTGTTTTATACATAAGTTCTTTTGAATGATTTTTTTTTAGATCTCACATATAAGTGATATATGTTATTTGTCTTTCTCTGTCTGGCTTATTTCAATTAGTATGATCCTAAGTCCATCCAGTGGCATTATTTGCAGACTCACATACAAAACAAACTTATGGTTACCGAAGAGGAAGTTGGGGAGGAGGGATAAATTTGGAATTAACAGATATACACTACTATATGCTTCCCTGGTGGCTCAGAGGGTAAAGCATCTGCCTCCAATGTGGGAGACCTGGGTTCAGTCCCTAGGCCGGGAAGATCCCCTGGAGAAGGAAATGGCAACCCACTCCAGTATTCTTGCCTGGAGAATCCTATGGATGGAGGAGCCTGGTAGGCGCTAGTCCTCGGGGTTGCAAAGAGTCGGACACGACTGAACAACTAACTTCACCTTCACCTCACCTCACCTCACACTACTATATATAAAATAAACAACATGGACCTACTGTGTAGCACAGCGAACTATATTCGATATCTTGCTGTTTTTTTAAGTTAACAAAAGGTGTGCACAAACCTCCCTTTCGAGCCAGCGTCTATTTCTTTTTCCTCCTTTAGGAAAGGAACAAAATGTTAATACCTGTTCTCTCCAGAGGGCAGGATTACAGGCGATTTTCAAATTTCAAACACTGAATCTCTCAGTACCTTCCAAGTCTCCCCTGATGGGCACACAATAAGCAAAGGATGATTCAGGTATGAGCCATACTCTGTATACCCACCAGGATAAGCCGGGGGGTGGGGTGGGGGGGTGGGGTCTGTGGCATGAAAGGACCAGGTGAGGCACAGCAGCTGGAGGGGTGTCCCCCAGCCCCAGCTGGACACATCTGTGGGGAATGATATCCAGAGCTCCTCACCACTACCCCTGCCCAACTCCTTTCAGGGGATCACAGGATAAATTAGGAAGGCTGAGCTCAGGCTTGCAACAGGGGGCTTTGCATTCCAGATTGAGGGTGGGGGGAGGGGACCGAGGAGAGGGGGCAGTGACGCCCCAGGAAGACTCCGTAATGTAGGACATGCTGCAAAAAAGTAAACCCTGCGGGGCTTTGGAGCCAAGAATTCCAGGATAAGTGTTCCAGTGACATATATGTTTCAAGGAGGGGAGAAACATCACCCTCAAACTGGAATGTTCCCGATTATCTCCTTAACTCACCCATTCCTGTGGCCAGTGCCCCCAGGGAAAGCGGGAAAATGCAACTGTGACTTTCAGGCCATATCACTCTGGTTCACAGAGACCATCTGGGTGCTGAGCCCACGGTGATTATTTTTCTAAATTTTCTATAATAAACAGGCACTGTCATCTATGTATTTATTTTTGGCCATGCCGCGTGGCTTGTGGGATGTTAGTTCCCCAACCAGGGCATCCAGGCCTAACCACTGGACCTCTGAGGAATTCCCAACAGGCAGTTATTTCAGAAGAAGAAAATGCATTGACTGTGTACTGCATCTTGTGTGCAGACAGGCAGCGCAGGGTCCCTGTGCGAGGTGCGGGCCCCGGAGCCAGGCCCCGTTCTTCCCCTCTCCCCGCTGGATCTGGGCTGCTCAGCCTCTCCAGGTCTCCGCTTCCTCTTCCCGTCCACGCAGGAAAACTGAAGTGCCTGTGCCTTGCGAAGGTTAAACACGTGGACACACAGACAGCACGGAGCACCCACTACTGTTCCTACCAGGCTGCTCTTGCTTTTACTACGCACACATTCCAACAGCCCTAAGATGAACAAGACAAGGTCACTCCATCAGAGACAGAAAGGCGAGGCATTCGAGCTTGTGTGACCTGCCTGGGTTCACACGGGTGGACCCACAACCAGAGCTCAGGATCCTCCATCTGGACCCTGTCAGGGGGCACCCAGTGCCCGGCAGGAAACTGAATCGCAGCCCCAGCTGAAACCCACCCAGCAAGCTGGCCCTGACCAAGTCCCTGACCAAGTCCCGCAGTGGCAAGGGTGAGACAGCAAAGCCCCCTCCTCCCTTGGACCTCAGGTCAGGGGCTGGGAGGTGGTCGAGCTCAGGACACAGGAACAAGGGCCAGGCCGGCCACCCGGGGGCCTCCCTCCTCCTCCCTGCAGCAAGGACTGTCCCACTTTAGGCAGGACTTTCTTTCCCCATGGCCCCTGCCTGCCTTGGGTGGTGCTCAGACCCCGTGGTAATGATGACCCCACATGTCAATGGGGCCTCGTTGTTGTTCAGTTACGCAGTCGTGTCTGACTCTGCAACCCCGAGGACTGAAGCAAGCCTGTCCTTCCCTATCTGCTACCGTTTACTCACACTCATGTCCATTGACGGGATAATGCCACTATCCACCCTTCTCATCTTCTGTCATCCTCTTCTCCTCCTGCCTTTAATCTTTCCCAGCAACAGGGTCTTTTCCAATGAGTCAGCTCTTTGCATCAGCTGGCCAAAGTATTAGAGTTTCAGCAGTCCTTCCAATGGATATTCAAGGTTGATTTTCTTTAGGATTGACAGGTTGGATCTCCTTGCAGTCCAAGGGCTTCTCAAGAGCCTTCTCCAGCACCACAGTTGGACCTTTGTCGGCAAAGTGATGCCTCTGCTTTTTAACGGGGGATCTCTCCTGAGCCTCCTCCAGGGCTCCCAGAGAAAACTGTCCCCCCTCCCACACACACACAGGTGCGAACTCAGACATCAAATTCCATCTGTCTCCTGAGCGGGACCAGCAGCCTGTGGGGATGGACGCAGGGGTCAGCAGCACTGGGGCCTAGGGCCCGTCCACCACTGCCACCCCACATCGCTGGTGGCACTCTGCACGGCGCGGAGCAGAGAAGACCACCAACACCCCCGCCCTCCCCCCAGGACAGAGGCAGGGACTGGGGCTCAGGGATGGACTAGGGCGATCCTGTGAAATCCTACGGGCCTGAGATCTGCGTTCTCCGCTCTGTGCCGTGGGGCCGGGCCAGCTCCCCTGCCCATATCCAGGCCCCAATCTGGGCCACAGCAACCCATGGGGCTCTTCCTCCTGAAGGCCCTTCATGATAAATGCGTGCATTTTTAGGAAGCACGCTCTGTATTGAGGCGTCATTTCCAGATGCCAGCTCATCACTCTTTTGCCCACAAGCACCTCCTTGTCTGAGCCCCTCTGGACATGGAGAGAAACGGTGATGTGTCAGTGAGGCACCCCTCTCCCCTAACCCCGGGACCCCCGACTGCCTCTCCTCCCACCCCTGCTGCTGCCGATCCAGGACTCCAAGTCACCCCAGGCGGCCTCAGGGCTGGACAGCTAAGCCCTGCGGCCACAGGCACACCTCCCCAGAGCTCGGGAGGGTTCCTGCCTTTCTGACCCAGGGTCCCGCTTGCCCCTGTGGGGCCAGGCAGCTCCCCTTTTCCCCCAGCAGGGCAGCCGCCCACTGGGACCTCCTCCTTCCCTACAAACTCCCCTCCTGGGGACAGGTGTGGAAGGCGTCCCTTCGCCAGACACCTCATGGCCCCGGGGTATTAAAAGGATAAACTCTAAGGACAGCCGTAGTGACGTGAGGGCACGTTATCCGAGGAAGCCGCCTGCTCTGGGGGAGGCCCAGAGCCCAGCACAGATTCAGCCCCGACACCGCCCCACCCATCACTGCCCAGGGTCACTCTCCCTTCCAGGACCACCCCTTCCCCATCATCATCTACGAACGGTGACCAACAGCCTCGGTGCCTGATGAGAGCGGTCAGAACTGAGTCTTACTTAAGACCTCTGAGGGAGGTGTGGATATTGGTTTTCTAATTTATTAGAAAGAAAAAAACAACACTGAGGGGTATAGGTGGATTTATTCCCACTCTCTGCAGCTTGGCCCTTCCAGACCCCTAACCCAAGGGTCTGCATGAGAGCACCGTGCTGCCCGGAGGCGGTCACAACAGCACAGGTGCCCCAGGGCTCCCCCTGCCCATCCCCACCAGCCCAGCCTGCACTGGGCCAACCCCTCCTCCCGCAGCCTCATTCCCAGGTGCGGAAATAGGACACTGGAGCAGGTGGTCACTCCTGCCCCGAGGCCCACACCACGGGCAGCCCTAGAAACGTCTGCCATGTCAGTGACAAAGCCACACCACCCTCCCTGTCCCCATAGGGAACACGGAGATGTGTATAAGAGACAGCGTCATTCCCATTGGCCCTCAGCCACCCCT
>SJYC01108232.1:0-22669 GCA_006408675.1 Madoqua kirkii
TTTTCAACCCAGGGATCAAACCCAGGTCTCCTGTGTTGCAGGCAGATTCTTTTCCAGCTGAGACACCAGGGAAGCTCTACTCTTTCCTACTGCTCTCTTTTGGATCACTTGCTCTGGCGAAAGCCAATTCCTATGTCATGAATACTCCCAGGGATCCCTGAGGAGAAATCCGTGTGCTGAGAGAAACTGAGCCATCCTGGCAGCAGTCAGCAAGGAGCTGAGATCTTCTGCTACTAATCCTGTGAGTGCGACATTTTGCAAGTGGGTCGCCCAGCCCCAGGTCAGCCTGTGGATAACTGCTGCCTTGGTTAACCTACAGAGACACTGAAGCAGGACTGTCTAGCTATGCTCCTCTTAAATTTCTGTCTTGCAGAAACTGAGATAACATCTTGTCTTTGGCTATTTAGTGTTGTGGTTATTTGTTACACAGCAATAGATAACTAATGAACTTGTTCTGTGGTAGGTATGTGGGAAGAGACACCCTCAAAAATTGCTGGTAGGGCATACACTGCATCAGTGCCATGGAAACATGTTAGGTGATCTCTGTTACAGTAAAAATGTAATTCCACGTCTATAAATACTTCCAAAGATACACTTGCACATGTGTGAAATGTTAATTAAACAACCCTGTTTATTGCAATATTGTTTGTAATGGCACACTGGCAACAGTCTAAATGTGTATTGTTATTGTTGTTCAGTTGCTCAGTTGTGTCTGACTTTTTATGACCCCATTCACTGCAGCTGTCTCTTATACACATCTAGATGTGTATAAGAGACAGGTGGGGGGCCACCGGGCCGAGCCGTGACCAGGGCTGGGGTGGGTGTTCAGCAAACACAAGGCCAGCTTCAGACCCAGCTTTCCACTGTCCTCCGGGTGGACCAAAGCCAGCTCCCTGGGCATCCAGGCGGCAAATGCGGGCAAGCAACCATCCAAACAGGCCTGTCTCACGCTCACGGCTAACGTGAGCCGACACCAGCCTCCAGGCCCGCAGGCCGGGCTCTGCGATGCCCGTGTGGGGAGGTGTCCTTGCCGCCAGCTGACCTGCAGACAGGCCACCTCCAGCTCAGGCGGCCCATGGACCCCACAGCTTGTCTTCCAGAGCTTCCCACCAGGGAGGAGCCCCCAGGGAGTGTCTCCAACACCCCCGACCCATTGGGCCCATCTCCGAGACCAGGTCCAGGCACTGGCATTTCTTCAAGTTCCCAAAGGTGACATCTAATATGCAGCCAAGGTTGAGAACCACTGATAAAAGCAAAGATGTACTTCTAAGAAGTTGTTAAAAGGCAAAGGGGAAGCTGGCGGGGGCCCGTAGGGGGGGCAGTGGGAAGCACAAGTCAACACCCTGGGGGTTGGGGAGGTGATATAGTTGATTTTTTTTTTTAAGTAGTTGAAGGCCATTTGACGCCAAATGGCACAAATGGGGAAAAAAAAGAAAGAAAGAAAGGCAGGTGGCCAAAGCGGGTGGACCACCGCTGGGTTTAAAGCCAGAGGAAGAACGCATCCAACGCCTCTGGGTTGCTCATTTCTCATCCCACCATTTACTGAGCGCTTACCACATGCCAGGAAGACTGGACCCTGCCCTGGGGAGGTTATGGGCTTGGGGACAGACAGGGCAGCAAATGGCATACATCCAGAACAGACGGTCTTGTCCCGGGCAACCCACACCAGGGGACCAGAGCCCAGCGCGCTCCTCTAGCAGCACCCAGGCCTGGAGAAGGCGATCAGATGACAGGGGCAGGTAATTCCACCGGGCCCTCACCACGGCCCCTCACGAGGACAAGCTGGCCAGCCACTGGCTTTGGCCTCAATGCTGGACAGAGCAGTCCAGCCTATCATCATGGCAGCCACAGCCCCACCACCGCCCAGACCTGCCCCTGCAAGAGACCTAACCTCAAAGGCGGCGGCCAGAGGCAGGTGGGCAGGGCGGGGGGCCCGTTCCTCACGGCTCTGCCAGTTCTAGGAACGCTGGGTCAAGGGGCCAGAGGACGCGAGGCGATCTGGCACCCTGGGCGTGGCCCACCCAAGCTTCCCATTGTACAGAGGGTCAAAACGAGGGCCCAGAGAGAAGACGGGGCTTGCGTGAGGTCAGTTTACGAGTGGGCTGCGGCCGTTGGTTCTGCGTTGTTTGATCCACACAAAGAGCCCTGACCCGGGGGGTGAGAGGGGGCACAACCAGGCCCCTGAAGCCACCCCAGACGTGGGGACTATATCAGCTGGTGGGGCCCCCGTGTGCGTGTTCAGCAGAGTGCAAGGGGAAGGGAGCAGACGGACTATGGAAAGTGGCAGTCTCTGAGTACACCCCGGACAGCTGACTGCAGAAAAACTCTCCGAGAAGGTCACAGCTGGAACTGCTCACAGCTGGAAGAGGCCAGCCCAGGGACGCGGTGTGGGCAGCGGCGCAGAGCCACCTGCCCCAGCATCGCGCAGCCAGCGCCAACCCCCCAGCCAGATGTGCCAGCGCGCCAGCTGTTCCTCCCTCCGTGCCTGGCCTCTCCCCTGCTCTCCTCTGCTTGCATGGACCTGCTCCGTCTCAGCTCCCAGCTCCAGCCACCCCCGTCCACTGAGCTCCGGGCACCCCTGAAGAGGCCAAGAGCCAAACCAGGGCACTCTGAGAACAGCGAACAGGGCATGATGAAGTCACACGGCGGGGTCGGGGGTACAGGCTGCAGCTTCACGTGGACAGCCCCCTCCCCACCCCCACGTGACCTGATGTGACTTGCCTCTCTGCCCTGAGCTCCTTCCTCAGCAGAAACGGGGACCCCTACTACCCCACCCCACCCCCACCCCGGTGCATCTCGGCACCAGTGTGGCCAAGCCTGGGGCGGGTCCCCTTCCCTTCCTAGTCTCCTCTGAGAGCCTTTAGGGCTCCGGGCAGTTTGCTCCCAGGTTTCCGGCTTTCCCAGGCATGGCATTTCCTCCTCTCTAAGATACCATCAGTCACAGATGCCCGATTTTCCAGAGCGAGGGAGGGGAAGACCCTACAGTAAACACACACGCTGATTCTAAGACGCAACCCTGTATTGCAACAGAGGAGGGGAAAGCCTACGTTCGTTCGAATTCAGGAAATAACAAATGACCAGGGCCTCTGGCCAATGGAAAAGCAGGAAGGAGGAAAGGGAAACAGACCCTCACCTACTCCCCAGGGACCCTGGCCTCTTCTCTGGTTAAATGACACCCCACACCTCTGCTTAAACATCATACACAGGGTGATCCCAATAACATTTACCAATGAATCAATACAACTCCTGATCCTTCTGCCCTGCTCCCTGGGCAGTGGAGACCAACAGTGAGTTGCTCAAGAAGAGGCAGGCATCCAGCACCAGGGAACTGACCCAGCTCCAGACCTGCCCTCCACCCTCCTGCCCCTGCCTGCCTGCGTCAGCAGGGGACAACACGAGGGGACAGATGACAGTGACCAGCTTCAGTGCCTGGAAGCTCAGGGTGTGAGGCCCATTCCTGCCTGTTCACGATCAAACGAGCCTCAGGTCTGTTTCGCAGACCAACTTGTTCCTCTATCTCCGGGCTCCAGGGAAGCCACTGGGGTCCGGTCATTACTTTGCTCCAGGGAGATACGTGCTGCCTCCTTTCTAGCTCTGCAATCCCAGGGCACTCCCTGCAGGGACCCCCCCCTCACCACACCCTCCCCGGCACCCAGGTTGTAGGCGTGGGCAAAGCCACCATGGGCGTAAGTATTCCATGGGCAGGCACAGTGAGTCTGCAGAGAGAGAGGGCGTGCCATCACAGGTGCCGCTCTGCCTGAGCACCCCAATAGCTCAGGGTGGAGCCTCTGACCCCAGACGTCAGGAGTCACAAGGAGGCAGGCGGGGCTTTGGGGCAGACACGCCTGGTCTGAAGACATGCAGAGAAGGTTGTCTCCTGTGACCCCCCAACCCAGCCCACACCACAACGGACTCCAGATGGACGCTCCCAAGCTGCCACTCCCCAAGCCCAGCTACATGAATCACTGCGCGTGGCACTCTCAGACTGAGTAACCGCTCAAACGTCTGCTCTTGTTTTCCTTCCTGCTCGAAGGGCGAATTCTCTCAACAAGCTGCCCCACCCACCCGCCTCCCAACTATTCTCTGCTATGTTCTGGACTCACACAACCAGCTGCCCAGCTGTCTTGAGTGCTTCACTGCAGTGGGTTCGGGAATACCCTGGGCTTGCTTGCCTCTCCTGATGGGGAGCTCCCCACCTCCAGAGGCAACCAGGTCCACCTGGACCATGCTTGTTTGTGGGAGTTGAAGTCCGAATTGCTGGAACTTTGGGGGTCTGCACAGAGCACTAACGCCCCTGGGCTGACAGCCCGTCTAGTGGCAGCTCACCAGCTCCAAAGCCCTTCATCTCCTGGCTCAACATGCTGGCTCTTGCTGTTCCCAAGAGGCTTCCAGGCCCCTGCCTCCCCGCAGGTTGTGCGAGCACCTTGCAGGCCCTGGGCTCTCAGCACCCCTGGTCCAGATCCACTTGCAGAGCTGCTTCTGCTGCTGGAAGGCCACCCCTTTCCATTCAACCAGACAAGGATTCCTGTGGCTGTGACAGGGAGTAGGCACAAGGACCCCTTCCCAAGCATGTGATGGGGGTCCCGCAGCCCCACCCCGAGGAGGCAAGTCTGCAGGAGTCCAGGTGACAGTGGAGAGTCCTTGACCCATCCTTTGAGGCTCAGGTCTAGGGACACAGATGAGGAAATCGAGGCTTCCAAGCGCAGTAAGCTGCCTCCTCTTACACGCTGCTCGCTTTACACACATCCCTACGCTCCCTCCTTCCCCAACCAGAAGGCAGGTCACGGCTTCCCACTTTGCGGATGAGGAAACAGAGGCCCCAGAACTCGAGCAGGGTCCAGGCCTCCGATGCTTTGTGCCAACGAGGAGACAAGCAGAGCGTAGGAAACCCCTCGCAGGTGCAAGGGGACCATGAGCAGCGGAGGGTTTCCCTGCTAATCGTGCCACCCCAGCGTCAGCACAAAACCTAGGCTGTGTCCTAGGAACTCAGAGGCCAGGCCCTCAGTGAGGGGCCTGGTGGGGCTGCAGCAGCAGAGGGAAGCTGTCTGGCAGGGAAGCCAGGGAATGAAACAGAAGTAAGGAGGTGCCCGGTGCATGGAAGCTGGCACTTTCCATCCCCAGATCTCTGGAGCCGTGAACTTTTAGGCAAGGAAAACAGGACAGCAAGACTGAGGCTCTGGGTCTGGCCAGAGAAGGGGAGCCACACCTAGCTACACAGGCCCCACCCTGCCTGGGTCCATCTACAGGTCACAGGGGCCTTGCCCAGGATTAAGCTCCAAGTAGCCTTCCACTGCTAGTGGGGCCTCCGGGGGCGGGCGGTGGGGGGAGTGTCTCAGACCAAGCTGGCCCAAAGGGGCAGTAGGCCCAAGCTCTGACACCCGAGGCTGACAGATCCCCTGGACTGATCCAGCCACCCCTCTCTGCCCCAGCCAGCCCACAGGACTGGGAGCTAGTCACCACACCTCTCCAGACCTCAGTTTCTCCATCTGAGATATGGGACCACTTGGGAGCTCTGAACACAATGGAGTCAGGACTGGGATGCTCTGTGGTAGGTATAAACTGGGAGACACAGGGCACCTGCCCTGGGCTATCAGCCAGCAAGCTCCTGGCCCTGGGGGCACGGTACCCCAGGGCCAGTGATGGGTGGTGGGGTCAGGATGGGGAGGGGGGGGAAAGGCTTATTCAACCCTACCTCCTTGTCTTCACTGACCTCTGCCCCCAGGCCTGGCCCGGGTTTAGGAAAAGCTGCCCGTTAGAGTCCTGCTCCGGGGCTGCTGAGCTGGGATCCCCTCATAAAGACCTATTCAAGGCCAGAGGCTCATCTAAGACCCAGACCACCCTCCCTCTATCCTCCCTTTAAACCAACAAAAAAAGAACACAAGCAGGAGAACAAACACATCTTATTTTGAGAAGCTCAAACTCTTTATGCAAACTTTTAAAGGTATAAACGGGGCCTGTACAAAGGGCTGCTGGAGGCCCTTGTTCCTGGGGTTAGCGGAAGGGGGAGTGGCCCATGAGATGTGATGGGAGGACTGAGATGGAGGTGAATGGGCACTCGGTGGGCAGCGGGAGGAAGAAAGGGGGTGGGACACACAGGACAGGGAGGGGAATGGGAGAGCTGTTAAAAATGACTTTTGTCTGAAAACTGCATTAGTTCAAAATGCAAACCCCACTATCTGATGTTTGGGGTTTGCCTGTCCCAGTCTGCCCCCGCCCCCTACTAAATTAGAGCAAAGAGCATCCCAGTCCAGACTTTAATCAGCTCAGCCTAGACCTCTATCAAAAAAGAAAAAAAAAAAGACCAAGAAAAAGGCCTATTTGAATTCCTATTCACAGGCCAGTCAGGCCCAGGCCCAGGCCCAGCCTGGGAGGACCTGGAATACGGATGGGCCGCCACCCACCACAGCCTCTTAGGGCCCCAGCAGGGCTGCAGGTACCCTGCAGCTTCGAGACAGGACTACAGGGCCACTGCACCCCAGGAGGTGCAATCAGACACCAGCTCAGCTGCAAACATCAGGAGAGCTATCTGTCTAAACAGCAGTTTCAAAGAGAACGGCCAGTGTCTATTTGGCAAACCCCCAACGGGTCCCTCTCTTTCTCATGAGGATCCTTGGGAGAAACATCCATGACGAGGTCCTGACAACTGTTGAGGCCCACTGCCTGCAGGGATAGAGGAGGACCCCCTCTACAGAAGAGGAGCAGAGAGGCTCGCGAAAGTGAAGTCCCTGGCCGGAGGGAAGAGGGAAAAGATTCAAACAGGAGATTGTCTGAGCCCTCCGGGCACGGGGGGTTATCAACCATCTGCTCAGGGGTCACTGATACGGAAGTGACATTTGCTGGGACAGGAGAAGCAGAGCAAACGTGAGCCGGAATCAAGAACAGGGAGTCAGCAGTGTCTGTTGATGAATATTATCAGCCAAAATGACCACAGGCCGGAGATGTGTGCCAACCCCGGGGCCTGAGCAGTACACGACCCCCGCAGCACCACCCAGGCGACTGACAACTGACATTGCAATCTCAGTTGCCTTGCCAGGAATTGCTCAGAACGTCTCTGAGCCTCTGTTTGCTTGACTGTAAAATGGGGATAATACTGCTTCGCAGGGTTCCTGTGAGGATAAGCTGAGAGGGCAAAGGATCTGAGGCACCAGTCTGTTATCTGATTCCACTTTCACCATCACCCAGACTGGGGCCTGTTATCTGCCTCATCTACAGCTTGCTCTCCACCCAAAACTACAGGTCCAAGGGCAGAAGAGTGGCTTTGAAGAGAAGGGCCTTTCCTTGTTCCCAGACATCCCACTCATACTGTTGGGAGAACATCTCAAGGTTACGCTCAACTTTGAGACAAAACTAAATTGACAACAATCCCACTGATGAGTGAAATTTGTGATCAAAACGCTGAGTGCTTATTTTACCCCAACCCAAAGCTGTGTCACCACAGAACCTGTGGAGTGGGCTGGCAAACCTCAGGTGGGATCCAGTCCTCCACACCTGCTCTGCTGACAGCAGCAGCAACCGAAGACAGGGTCCATGTCTCCTTGTCCAAAATATGCCAGAGCTTCTCCACCAGCATGCCCTGACACTTTAGTGCCCTGCAGAGAAACACCCTAGCCAATGTCACTGATGACGCAGCTGAAAACCAGAAACATTTCGCTTCCTAGCCACAGACTGCCGCAGTCCTCTACTTCCTACTGCACTTGGGGAAACTGAGGCCCAGAACTCTGACCCTCCCAAGCACCGCCCCAGAAAACAAGACCAGAGAGGCTGAGACTGGGACTCCTCATTCCCCAAATGGTGCAAACCATCTAACTCTGAGCTACTCCCACTGGCTTTAAGAAGCTTGCTGGTGGGAGGTGGGGTGGATACAAAGTCACTGGACAGAAACCCAAGTTGTAGCCTTAGATTGCTAATCAGTAACAAAATACGCCTCTACACCTAGACCTGCCCCAACTCACAGGCTTTGAAGGTAAATAAAAACTGCAGCGGGCTAGTGCCCCACCTCCCCAGGAGCCAGTTCCCACTCCAGCCCCCACCCCGAGGCACCTGCAGAGGCCACGTGGCCACCGAAGCAAAGAGAGAGCGGCCTGTCCCTACCCGGCTCCCAGGCTGTCACTCAGGGGAACAGCCGTCATTTAAGGCCTAGATACATTTTCTCTGAACTAGGAAAGCCTTCAAAGAAAACCAGAAAGGGCTGTTTAATCTCCACCTTCAGGCAAATAGTTCAGGCAGCAGGAAGAGCCACCAGAAGCAGGAGCCAAGCCACCAAAAATGTGGAAAGACAGGGAGGGGGGAGCGGAGAGAGGCAGGAGGAACAGCCACCGATCAGAGGGCTGGGGATGGGGAGGGCAACCGGCTTCCCCACTCCGACAGAGGGGGCCCAACAGTCACATGGGCTGGAATACAGTAGCTGGGCTTTCCCGGGGCCAAAGGTCCTCCCACCCACACCCCAGCCGCTGCTGCCAACCTCGGCACTTCCTGGTAAGTGAGCGGCACTTTACACACCCCTTGAGAGGCTTCTATCTTTGCCTCAAATTCGGGAGGAAGGGATTACCGGCTCCATTCTACAGATAAGGAAACTGAGGCCCAAGGAGATAGAATGCCAGGATCCAGTCCAAGCCTATATTCCTCTGAGAAATCTTAAGAGCCTGAGTTGAGAAAAATCCCCCCGGGGGGGAGGCAGTGGGGGGGGCGGGGAGCGCTGAGAAAGAAGAGAGTAATAGCAAACCGGGAAGGTTCTCCGACCCCAGTACTCTGGGCCCAGCTGCCTGTGACCCTTCCCTGGGGCAGACAGCAGGGAGAAGCCCAGGTGGTATGCCAGCCCCGCCCTGGCACACTGCCGGCACACTGCTGATCGTTGCTTGGGGGCTGCCTGTTGTTCCAAGAAGAGGGAAATTTTCACTTTCGTTCAAAGGCCCTATCACTTTTTTTTTCCCCCATCATTAAAAACCCCAGGCCGGGGTTTCCAGGCAGAGCTGCGGCACCTCCAGCCAGCCCTACGGTCCCAGATTGGAGAAACTTCTGAGGAGTCTGGGGGTCCCGGACCGGCTGCGGATTCAGCGTGGCAGGGACACGCCTCCATAGCTTAACTGGAAAACACAGCACCAAAAAAAAAAGCCCCACCACGGGCGGGATGTCGATCTCTCCGACGCCAGCCGGAGGAGGGGTCCGGAGTGGCGGCCGCCCACGGGGGAAAGGTCTCTGGGCCCGAGACGCGCCCTGCCCGGCGGGCGCCGTCCTTACCGTGCAGGCCGTTGGGGATGCTTCGGTGGTGCGGCGGCGGCGCCGAAAGGTCGTCCAGGGACCTGCGCGTGGCGACCGCCTTGCCGTCGGGGGCCTTGGGCGGCCCGGGAGGCAGCAGCGGCGGCGGGACGTGATGGTGATGGTCGGGGCTGCCACCGCTGCCCGCACTCGACGTGCTGCTGCCGTCGCCCACGTCCCGGGTACCCGCGCCCGCCGCGCCGCCGGGCAGCTGCCCGCTCAGGCTGGCCTGGCTGTCGATGGAGCTGCGGGAGCCGGCGCCGCCGCCGCCGCCGCCCGCGCCGCCCGCGCCCCCGGCCAGCGCCGCGCGCTCCTCGTCCAGCAGCAGCACCAGTTCTTTGAGCTCCAGGTTCTCGCGCAGCAGGGCCTCCTGGCGCGCCTCGAGCTCGCGCAGCTTCTGCTGCGAGCGGGCCACCTCGTGCCACACGGCGCCGGCCGCGTGGCGCCCGAAGCGCTGCCACTCGCGCGCCAGCTTGCGCCCCTTCTGCCGGTCGTCGTCGAGGAAGCAGCACAGCTCGCGCAGCTCCTGGTTGTCGTCCTGCAGCCGCTGGTTCACGTCCTTGAGGCCGCGGATCTCCAGCAAGTGCTGCTGCAGCCTCCGGTTCACGTCGCGCATCAGGCCGCCGTGCTCCAGCATGAGGCCCACCTTCTCGCCCTCCGCGCGCCGCAGTCTCCGCGCCAGCTCCTCCTTGCTCCAGCGGAGCAGCTCCTCGTCCGGCACCTGGCTCAGCTCCTCCGACGCCGCCGCCGCCGCTGCCGCTGCCGCCGGGGGCTTCGCCATGGCGGGGCCGTCACCGCGGCATCGCCCGCGCCCTCGCCCGGCCGGCGCTCCCCGTGCTGGGGCTGCGCTGGGCCGGTCCGCGCGCGGCGGCTGAGTGGGGTGGGGGTGGTGGTGACGGCCGGGGGGCGCGTGCGGCCCGCCCCGCGCTGCCTCGCGCGTCCTCACGCAGCGCCTGCCCGCCGCCCGGGCCGCCCCGGGGAATCGGTGCGTCTCGAGACTCAGCGAGCTGGGAGCGCTGCTGCGTCGGCGGCCGCGGTGCCGGGCGCTCTCCCGGCCCCGGCTAAGCAGGCGGAGGCCCGCCCCCGGCCCAGCTCCGGAGCCCCAGCCGCCCCGCCTACTCCGGGGCGGGGCTCACGCGGCCCGGGCCCCGCCTCCGGAGGGGAGCGAGCGGCCGGGCGGGCGGGTCCCCTCGTCTCCCCCGCGCTGTGCGCCCGCCCGCCCGGCGCCCAGCCAGAGGCGCGTTCGAGCCGTGGTCCCACCCCCGCGTCCGTCCGATTGGGCCTCCCTGGGGGTGTGTTGGGGGGCGGGGCGCACTCGGGGGACGCCGCGGGAGATGGTACAGTCCACGCTCCGGGCTGCCCACCGCCCCCCACCCCTCCGCGGTTCAAGTTTCTGCGGCCGGAGGACGCGGCCTCCGCCAATCCCAGGGCTACAGGGCGCTTTTAAAATGCAGGTACGGCTGCGAGGAAAGGGGGGGAGGGGGACGGTGGGAAAGGTAGGGCAGGGCTTCCCTTAAAGGAGACGCGTGGAAAAGGGCGCCCTGCCCCTTCCTGGGCCCGCGCGCCCCGCCCGCCGTCCCCCGCTCCGAATAAACAAATACCCACGATCGGAAGGACAGCTCTCCTTCTCCCTGCCGAGGGCACCAGAGTCCAGCTTAGTCTGAGACACGGCGGACAATAGGACTCAGGCCCGGGGGCGTCCCTCTCCCCGGCGGAGAGCTGCTCTTTGTCCGCTTCCCGGCCCCCGGCTCCTCCTCCACCCCGTTCTCCACCGTGGTCCCCAACCCGGAGCGCGCCGAGGTTGCAGCGTCTTCCACTCAAGCCGGGGGCTGCGGCGCCGGCGTCTGTGCCCCAGGAGGGCCAGGGGGCCTCACTCGCAGTCCCGGATCGGGTTCCGTACCCTCCTCCCTGCCCCGAGAGGGCGAGGGCTTGAGGGACACGCACCGTTCCCCCGCCAACCCGACCGCTTGTCCCGGAATGCGGGAGGGAATCTGTGACTCGCGACGTGGAGACCACTGGGGAGGGGAAGGTCTTTCACTGGGTTCTTAACTCGGGGCGGGGGCGCCGATTCCGCGGCAAAAGAAAACAAACCCTCCCCCTCGGCCACCTCGCCTGGCACCCGGGTCTCTCCCCACCGGCTTGTGCGAATCCATCTGGTTATCCTCGCGTCCCTGAAGTGCATTTACGGCGAGTCTGCTGCCAGGCGGGCGGAGGGGGGCATCCCTCCCCCCGGACCCGCTTGGAGATAAAACCCGCGCCCTCGACAGAGAGCGCCACGGCCCGGCGCGCGCGCTCGCGGGCTGTCCCGGCTTACAGCGACCCAGCCATTCAGTGGACAACCGTGTACAGTGCCTCCTCTAAGCCAGGCTTCTTCTGGACCACTGGGGCATTTTTCTAGGGGACCGGCGGCCACTGCCCGCTGGGGGGACTTTGCACTCTGCGGGGAGGAAGGAGCGGCGAGAAGAAAATCAACAAACTGGAGAACTGTGAGGCTGTAATAAGTGCTGTGCAGGGGATTAAGACCAGCTGCTGTCGCAGAAAGTGATTATCAGTTACTTTAGATCCCGTGGTCAGGGAGGACCTCTGAGGAGGTGCGGTGTAAGCTGCTGTCTGGGTGACAGAGGACAAAGATAAAGGGAAGGGCACTCCAGGTAAAGGGAACAGCTAGTGCAGGCCCTGGGGTTGGCTGTTAGTGGCCTATTCAAGGAAGAGGTGTGAGAGATGAGGTCAGAGAGGCCAGATCATCCGTGATTCCAAGGCAGCTAGGAAAGCCGTGGGGGGAATTAGCAGGACACAACACGACCCGATTTGCTTTTTAAGAGCTTCCCTCTGATGGCTCAGACCGTAAAGAACCTGCCTATAGTGTAGGAGACCTGGTTTTGATCCCTGGGTCAGGAAGACCCCTGGAGAAGAAATGGCAAACCCACTCCAACATTCTTGCCTGGGAAATCCCCCGGACAGAGGACCCTGGTGGGCTAGAGTCCATGGGGCCACGCAGAGTCGGACAGGACTGATTGACTAACACTTTCTTCTCTTTTTCTGGACCATATGTGGAAAAGAGGTGGGGGTGTGGGGTCGCAGGATATTACAGATCCACTGCTCCCTTCCTCACCCTTCCACCCCTCTCTCCATATAGATAGATGTTTAGGAAAGGGTAGTGAGGAAAGGAACCCACTCCAGTGTTCTTGCCTGGAGAATCCCAGGGACGGGGGAGCCTGGTGGGCTGCCGTCTATGGGGTCGCACAGAGTCGGACACAACTGAAGTATCTTAGCAGCAGTGAGGAAAGGATGAGCTGGGGCAGGGAGGGGAGGGGAGCATAGCTTTGAGGGTCAAACTCCAGGGTAGCCAAGGGTCCCCCAGGCAGGTGAACCAGTCCCTGGGTCCTGCGGGTGGTAGAGGGGTGTCACCCTCCCCATGGGGGCACTGTGCTTCTAGGACCCAGCCCAGGGCATCTGAGTTTGAATTTGAGGAGGAGAGTTCCAACTCTCACCTGAGAAAGCTAAGGAAGGTCTTTCTTACCTAAAAGGTCAACCATAATGAATAGCTCCCTGGAGGCTGTCCCCAGAACAAAGCCTGGACAGAGAGATGCTCCTGGGAGAGTGAAGGGTGAGCACCAGGGAAGTCACTGAGATGTTGGCACTGTTTGTGGGAAACCCCTCCCCTCAATTTGATTGTGGCCCCAGCTTGTTCCTGTGGCATCTCAGTCCTCTGATCCTCCAAGGCTGGCAGCTTCAGCTGAACTTTCCAAGAGAAAAATGAAGCCTCCATCTAAGTGTGGTTTACTTGCATCAACTACAGGGTGTGGGACCCAGAGTCCACCTTGCCAAAACTCACAAGAGCATCCCTAACATCCCTCTGATGCAGCAAAGACAAGGGGGCTAGAGATGAGGCTACTGGGTAGGTGGTCTCAGGGATGCTGTCCCCACTGTGGCTGGACAGGCCAGGGCACAACAAGACTGATGGCAAGAGGGTGAGAGGGTCCAGACTTGAAACAGGCTCCTGAAGCACGGGGAACCATCCAAGCCAGAGCCCCCTCCCTAAGGGTCCAGCAAGTGCCAAGCCCCCCTAGAACACTCATGGTCCCACAGACCCTATACCCACGCCAGGATCCCAAAAATGTCAAGTGTCTTTGGATTTTTTAGCTATGTGATCGTAACAAGATCTGCTTTGTCATGAAACCTATGAAACTGAACCATGGATCTCTAATACGGTAACTCTTACAGCCCCATGTACTATAGCCTGCCAGGCTCCTCTGTCCATGGGCTTTTCCAGGCAAGAATACTTGGAGCAAGTTGCCATTTCCTCCTCCAGGGGATCTTCCTGACCCAGGGATTGAACTCAGGTCTCCTGCATTGCAGGTGGATCCTTTACCAACTGAGCCACCAGGGCAGCCCCTAATAATTCTCTAGATGCCCAGGACAAGTAGTGATGGGTCTTGGGAAAAAATAAAGATGCACCACCACCACTCCTCAATTTTCTTTTCCTTCTGAATCTCCAGGGCCTTAAATCTCCATTTGAAGCCACACAAATGTTTTTGAGGGCCAGCTGGGGTGGCAGCCAGTACACTAATACTTAGCAGACAAAATGATTCCTGATCACAGGGTCTGTGAACCTGGAAAATGGTAAGGGCACACTAGGGGTAAGTAGATTGTCTCCACACGGGGAGGGAAAGGGGCTTCTTGTGCCTCTATGGCTGGGCCCTGAGCAGAGGCCTCCCAGCAGCCACGCTTTGCTGTTTGCTGAGTAAATGCGTGATCAATGGAGTCTGAGTCCCACATTTTGATGATGAAGAAACTGAGCCCCAGCAGGGAAATGACTTGCCTAAGGTCACTTTCATTCACTGATTTCCTAAACACACAAACATAATTAACTGAGTGTTTATCATAAATGCATATGTATATGTACAATCAGATATGCATTGGAAATACAGTGTGGTAAGTACCACAGAAGAGAGGAGCGGAACACATCATTGTGGGAGCATCCTGAGGCCATGGAGGAGGTGACCCCCACCCGAAGGGAATCTTAAAGAGTAAGAGTCTGATCAGACTGTAGATGAGGAAGGAGAGGGTTGAGATAATGCAGGTGGAGGCAACAGCAAAGCCAAGGCCCAGAGGTGAGCAATGGTGAGGGGTAGAAAGAGGCAGAGAACAGCAGGGCATAGTTCCAGGGGAAGTGTGGCCCCCTTCCTGGGGCTCTGACGGCTAACAGCAGCAGCAGCAATAATAACCCTCACCTCTTACCACACACCCAGTGGGTGCCCGGCGTCCTAAACCAGCCCTCACTGACGATCAGAATGACAACGTCATTAACGCTTTGGAGGATTCAACATCGATTCCCATTGGCTGTGTTGTTTGTCTCCACAAAGCTCAGATCACTGAGTGCAAACTTATGGGCAGTGTTCAGAGGGTGGTGGATGTCCAAGGACTCTGGTGTGGCCAGTGGAGGTTTGTGTGGTGGCTGAGGATTTCTGCAGGTCAGCGAGGCGATGGCAGCTGACAGCTCTGGGGTTTCTTCTCTGCACTCCACCCTGCACTCCTGAACGGGGGAAGTCACCATGCACATCTGAGAGGCCACAGTGAAATCAGGGCCCATGGAAAAGCAAGTGGAACTGTTATCAGTAAAGGGCAGTGTTTGCAGAGCACTTGCTATATATCTACCCAGCCCTGGGCAAGGCTTCACAGGGATTGTCTCACCGAGTCCTCAATGCAGCCCTCAGTTAAGAGCCTCAATCCCCATTTTACAGAGGGGCAAACCAAGGCTCACAGACTAGGTCACTTGTCCCAGGTCACAAGGCAAGCAAGTGAATGAGCTGAGATTCAAACCCACAACCTTCGGAGCCCATAGACTGCAGCCTCCTGCACGCCACTGCTCAGCAACACCCTTTTCACTGGGACTCTGGATCTTCAATGGGGAGGCCTGCACTTTGCCTGCACCACGCCCATCACCCAGCTTCCTCCTTCCACCTTCCCCATTGTCCCCAAGCCAGAGGGACTCCCTGCACCTCTGGAGGGACCACTGGGTAGAGCTTCCAGCTCTCCCTGCTGACAGATCCCTAACCCCCTTACCCTCTCTGAGCCAGTTTTCTCCCCTGAGCCTTCCCTCACAGGGCCAGTGTCAAAGCCTGGAGAAATGTGCCTCTCCTGCCTGTTCATTCTCCCCACCCTCTGGATCAGGACAATCTTTCCACAAGGACATTTGCACCCATTTTCCAGATGCAAACCCTGAGGTATATTGAAACGAGGGCTATCCAGGAAGCCTAGTGCTTGCCCCTGGCAAACAGGGCTACAAAAGATGCTAGCCATGGCCTTGGGCTGCCACTGACTTCCTTCTGGGATGGGTGCAGCACAGAATATGAGGTTTAGTGATGAAGGGTCTCAATTCTCATATTTTTAAGTGGGGAAACTGCAGTGATTCTGGGGCACTAGCAGGCAAGTTTACTGGGATCTCAGCCGCTGGAGCACAGCACTGGAAGGTCTATGGGGAGGGTGGGCTCGCTCACTCACATCCTTACCCAGCTGCCAGGCCCCTGGGTGCTGGAGATCAGAAAGTCAGTGACGCACTGCACAGCTTCCAGAACTGCTGATGTCACAGGCAAAAGCCTCAGCGTTAACCTAAGGGTGCTAGTGGAAAGAATCCGCCTGCCAACCAGGAGAGATAAGAGACAGGGGTTCAGTCCCTGCATCGAGAAGATCCCCTGGAGAAGGAAATGGCTACCCACTCCAGTATTCTTGCCTGGAGAATCCCATAGATACAGAGGAGCCTGGCGGGCTACAGTCCCTGGGGTCGCACAGAGTTGACACGACTGAAGCAACTGAGCACAGCACGCACTCCACCTAAGGGCAGTGGGAGCCACAGAAGAGTACAGAGCAGAAGAGAGACCTGGCAGATTTTGTTTGATAAAGACCAAGTGACTGGAGCTGTGAGGGGAAGAATGGATCAGAGAGAGTCAGCTGAGGCTGAGACACAGTCAGAAGACTGCAAAGCCAGGCTGGCCAGAGGCCAGGGCGGAGGTGAGAGAAAGTTGCCTTTAGGGATCAGTTCAATGGTGGGGGATCCGGACCCACATCCCTCGCAGCCTCTCCCTTCCCCTCTGGAACCAACGAAATACCGTCCTCCCCCTGCAGCTGCTGATACCGGCTCAGACCATTGCCCCCAGGAGCAAAGCACTGACGGAGTAGGGAGGGGAAAGGGGAGGATTGGAGAAGGGGAAAGGGGAGGGGTAGGGGGAGGGGAGGAACCCTCAGGAGAAACCTAGTGAGGAGAACTCTTTGAAGGACCAGCTCCCAGCTCCGCACACTTCAAAACACTAGTCTTCTCATTACGAGTGATTTCCTGCCGCAACAAACTGCAATGCAGGTGCCTGGAGCCCTAGTGCCCAGCTTAAGGAATCACCGATGTCACTGGCCCCCGGAGCCCCTCCCAGGTCACCTGGCCAGCCCACCTGACCCCAGGGTGAGCACGATCCCAAATGCTGCGTTGCTTGCTCCTGTATCTCACAGTGTTGTATTTCCCCCTGTAATATACTGCTTAATCTTGCATGCTTTTGAACTTTATTCAAATGGTATTATACTTCATGTGTCCTCTGGCAGGAAGCTTTCAAGTCATGCGTTATTGTGCTGAAATATGTCGCTGGGGTTCATTTATTTGCACCGCTGGCTGTAGAGTGAGGTTTCCCAGCCTCAGCACCATTGGCAGTTTGGACTGGAGAAGTCTCTGTTGCAGGGGCAGGGAGGGGGCATCTTCCACAGTGTGAGATGCTTACCAGCTTCTCTGGCCTCCACCCATTAGATGGAAGTGATGCCTCTGCCTCTGTTACTGTGAAAATCAAAGATGTCTCCAGCCTAACAAAGTGATACAAATGCACTTATTTACAAAATAGAAACGGACACTCAGAAAACCAATTCATGGTTACCAGAGGCAGGAGGTAGCAGGGAGGGATAAATTAGGAGTTTGGAATTAACAGATACACTTCAATGGTGTCTGACTCTTTGAGACCCTATGGACTATAGCCCACCAGGCTCCTCTGCCCATGGGATTCTGCAGGCAAGAATACTGGAGTGGGTTACCATGCCCTCCTCCAGAGGATCTCCCCAACCCAGGGAACAGATAGAAGCTACTATATATAAAACAAACAATCAACAAGGACCTACCGCACAGCACAGGAAACTCTATTCAGTATTCCATACTGACCTAAATGGAAACAGAATAGATAATATAACCGAATTGTTTTGCTGTATACCTGAAACTAACACAACATTGTGAATCAACTATACTCCAGTATAAAATAAAAATTAAAACCCAAGAACAAAAATGTCTCCAGACTTTGCCAAATGCCATGAGAGCGAAATCTCCCCAGCTGAGAGCTCCGCCATCTAATTTCCGTTGCATGGATACGTTGCCTTCACTCCTCTTCTCCTGTTGAAGGACATTTGTTGCTGGTTTTCGGCTGTAACCAGCAGCGCTGCCGTCTGTGTCCTCATGCTCACGATCACGAGCTTCTCTTGGGTCTGTACCCTCGTGGCTCTCAGAGCACAAGAGATAGCCTGGCTAAATTTCATACTGGAGGTGCCCCGTATATTGGGGGGGTGGAGCGGAAAGAAACACTCTAGCCTCTGGGTGAGGCTGGGCTGTAACGAAGTTGCCCCCCGCCTCCAGCCCCCGGGAGAGCCTGCAGTTGGGCAGAAGCTGTGTCGTGAGTAACTTTACCAACCAGACCATCAGTTGGGTCCACCTCTTGGTCCATCGCCATTTGACTTCTTCAAAATGTTTATCAAACTGACACTGTGCAGAGATACCAGTGAGACATGACTCATGCTAACTTGTCAGATAGACCGGATTTACTGCAGGTGATAAGTTCCAGACCCCAGACGCATGGTCTTTGAGGCCAGCGGTGCTTCTCTGTGACCGTCATCACTGTGCTGGGAAGGGGGAAGCCCAGGCGAGCAGTCCCACCTGTGATGGGGCTTCCATCTGCCAGCCTGCAGCTGTACCCTCCTCCAGGACAGAGTCCCGCCCTCCTCTGGGGCCCTCCCAGCCGTGTCCCGTGGGGGTCTGCGGCTGCACCATCCGCATGAGATAGCTCTGGGCCACGGCCCCAGGGGCCCTCACTCCCACCTCCAGATCCCACCTCAGCCTCTGGATGCCCTGCCCACCAGGCCTGGGCAGCTGCCCTTCCGGCCCTGCCCTCTGTGGATATCAGAGACCAGCCTCCTCCGCTGCTGAATATTTCATGCTCTGATGGTGGAAATGAAGTCGGTGAAGACCTTAATTGTTAATGTGGCTGCTGTCAGTTCCAAGACCAGCCTTTCCCACTCTCTCCAGCCTGCCCCCTCCTGTTTGATGCAACAACAGCAGTAAAAGTAATTCCTCCTGTGACCTGAGCTGGGTGAGGCTGGGCTGCATTTTGAACTGTGGTGTTGGAGAAGACTCTTGAGAGTCCCTGGCCCAGCAAGGAGATCAAACCAGTCAATCCTTAAGGAAATCATCCCTGAATATTCATTAGAAGGCCTGTGACTGAAGCTGAAGTTCCAATACTTTGGCCACCTGATGCGAAGAGCTGATCATTATGAAAGACCCTGATGCTGGGAAACATGGAGGGCAGAAGGAGAAGGGGGTGACAGAGGACAGGATGGTTGGATGGCATCACCAACTCAGTGGACCTGAGTTTGAGCAAACTCCAGGAGGCAGTTAGGGACAGGGAAGCCTGGCGTGCTGCAGTCCACGGGGCCTCAAAGAGTCGACACTTCTAAGAGACTGAACAGCAGGACATTCCCCACTGTCCTCCCAGCGGAGAGCTGGGAACCAAGAGAGTGTATGTGGGATGAATGAATGATACAGGGGGGAGCTGGTCAAGTAGGAAAGCCCCGGAGTTAGAATCTGTGTCTCTAACCTGATACCAGCCCCTCCCTGAGGCTCTGGATCTTAGGAGGAAATGGAATCATTCCCTCCTCCTGCTGCATGGAGAGATACTTAAATGCACGAGAAAAGGCAGACTCAAACCCTGAGCCACACAGTGAGACAGGTGGGGTGCTGGTCTGCTAGGGAAAGGCTTGTGAATCCCCCAGAGCCCAGCCAGAGACTCTGAGACTCTAGGAGAAGGGCTGATCCTTCTTTTCAGCACCGGCTCAGTTCCACCAAGACCTAATTCCAGGACACAGCTTTGCAATGGAGAGTCACATCTTAATATCCCAAACTGTCAGAGTCCCTGTAAATGAGTCAGGGTCCTAATGAAGCTGAGCAAGGCCCTGTGGGGCTCCCAGGCCTGTCTGTCCCCCATTTCGTATAGGCAAGACTCGAGGCATCATGACCTTCTCTGAGTTTCAAAGTGTGGGTTTGAACAGTTGCTAAGCAAGGGAAGAGCAGCCAGGAAAACCCCTGAGGCCAGATGAACATAATCAGAGAAGCTCATCAAGAATCAGACCATCCTGCTCACACCCTAACCTAGAGACCCCACACTTGACTCCTTATAAAAATCCTCATCAGGTTCTTTGCAATGGAGACACACAGTTTTTTAAGGCAGAAGCCCGGTGTGTCTCCCTTTGCCTGGCAAAGCAATAAAGCTACCCTATTCTACTTCACCCAAAATTCTGTCTGCAGGATTTGATTCAATACCAGTACTCAGAGAGGCCACACTTTCAGTAACACTAAGGAGCAGTGTTAGACATGACTCCCGGGGATCTTCCCGACCAAGTGATTGAACCCATATCTCCTGTGTCTCCTGCTACGCAGGTGATTCTTTTCCCACTGAGCCATCGAGAAGAATCAGACACGACTGAGTGACTGACTACACAAAGCACACAAGGGCGTAGCTGACTCTGAACAAGGCCAGGGGTCAGATCAGGGGTTGTCAGCTCTGGGCTCACTGTCACTGCTTAGGCTCACCTGTGTGCGTGCTGAGTCGCTTAGTCGTATCCAATTCTGCGACCCCAAGGGCTGTAGCCCACCAGGCTCTTCTGCCCCTGGAATTCTCTAGGCAAGAATAGTGGAGTGCGTTGCCAGGCCCTCTTCCACGGGATCTTCCTGGCCCAGGGATCAAAACTGCGTCTTCTACATCTCCTACATTGGCAGGCAGATTCTTTACCACTAGCACCAGCTAGGAAGCCCCTCATAAGCTGGTAAAATGCACATGCCCAGGCCCCACCCCAGACCCATTCCCTCTGGAAGAGGGGGTTCTATCAGGCAGGGCTGAGAAGGACTGGGTTAGATGAAGTCCTGGTTCATTGGCACCAGGCTACCCAAGAAGCCACCATTTCTGGGGGCACTCCTTTCTCCAAGTGTCTGGATTTAGAGATTTTTCTCTAGGTTCTCCAAATACCCCAGATAATCTTCAGCTACACTGCCGAGGTTAGGAAGGGGCTGAGGGATTCTGGCATTCACGCCCGCTCCCCCCCCCTTTTTTTTTTGCCCCATATCTAATGGGACAAAATGAAGGGAAGGAAAATATTGGTGATATACAAAAATTATCTGGGACTGATGGATACAACAGAGAAGGCAATGGCACCCACTCCAGTACTCTTGCCTGGAAACTCCCATGGATGGAGGAGCCTGGTAGGCTGCAGTCCATGGATCAGACACGACCGAGCAACTTCACTTTCATTTTTCACTTTCATGCATTGGAGAAGGAAATGGCAACCCACTCCAGTGTTCTTGCCTAGAGAATCCCAGGGATGGCGGAGCCCAATAGGCTGCCGTCTGTGGGGTCGCACAGAGTCGGACACGACTGAAGCAACTTAGCAGCAGCAGCAGCAGATGGAAACAAAGTACCAGCACAGAAGTGGAGAAATCGTCATAGTGGGCACATCCCTGTAAAATCTGAAAAGATTAGGGTGAGAAGATCCTAAAAATCTCCAGAAAAAGAGAGAGAATAGGAGAGAAAGAGAGAGATCACACACAAAGGATCAGGAATCAGAAACCCTGACGTCCTCAACAGTAGCTCCAAAAGCTAGAGGATCTTGGAGCAACACGTTCAGGATTCTGAAGGAAAATGATTCCGGCGTCTGGCCTGTTAAGTATGAGGGTCAAGTCTGGCATGTTCAGAGTTTTTGATTCGTCGGCTCACCGTGGCTGCGCTGGGGCTCCGTGGCTGCGCTGGGCTTTCTCCAGGTGCGGTGAGCGGGGCACTCTCTGCTCAGCACCCTGGCTCCTCACGTGCTGGCTTCTCGGCATGGCGCGCAGGCTCTGGGCGCTCGGCTCCGGTGCTGGCCGCAGGCAGGCTCGGGAGTTGCGGCGCACAGGCCTCACTGCTCTGAGGCATGGGAATCTTCCCCCACCAGCGCTCGAACCTGTGTCCCCTGCATTGGCAGGCCCGTTCTTATCCCCTGCGCCTCCAAGGAAGTCCGAGAAGTCCCCAGATTTTTAAAACAGTACCTCCCATGCATTCTTTCTCTAAAAATAGGAACTAAACAAAGACACACGAAGATCTAAAATTCAGGAAGTGGGGAATTCCAAAGTGGTGGTATATATCCTGAAGGACGAAGAAGTCTGGCGTGCTGCAGTTCACAGGGTCACAGTCGCAGACGACTCAGCGCCTGAACAAAGGTGGTGGCATAGGGAACAGCAGGGGTGGGAAGGGCGCCAGGAGGAGCTAGCCAAGAAAGAGACACAACTCGTGGATTGCCTGGGGCCTCGGCTGCCTAGAGAGGAGCCTTAGAGCCTGGTGGTGAACCAGTGACACCAAAAAGAAAACCAAGCCAGTGAAGACAAGGAGGCAACAATCCCCAGGGAACCCAGAAGTCCTGCGAGGAAGGAAATACAGTCACGGATGTACTGTGGCTCTGTTGGCCACAGTGTTTAAAGAGCATCATATGGAAGCATTGATTTAACCAAAGAAAATTGTGGTACAGGTTTACTAGGAGGATGGGGGAAGAAGGGGTGGCGTGTGTGGGGGTGGTTTATCAGTGGAGTAAACCTTCCTGGTCCCTAAGAGAAAGGCAGTGATAATACCTAAATTGGAAAGTCAAAGAAGAGCCCTCTAAGTGTGCTGTTTTCAACTGTGGACAAAAGAAGAATGGAAAGCACTTGCCTCTGGGATGCAGGATCAGGATCGGGGTGGAGCCATGAGGCAGGGGTTTTTTGTCTTAGGCTTTATTTGATTTTTGAAACTCTGTGCACGTGTATTTAAATTAATACATTTTTAACAAGCTGGCATTGGACTTCTTATTAGAAACCCTGGAGGGCTAGGAGATCACAAGAGTCATCAGTCGCCTTAAAAGTCTAAGGGAAAGGATTTCCTGCCTGGATTCTGTGCCCACAGAGAGCATCAGCCAAATATGAGACTGGAATATAAACATTGTCAGAAATGCAAGGTCACCAAAAAGAGGAAAAAATGGACTGCCAGGCACCTCTCAGGAAGCTTTTGAAGCACAAGCTCCCCTAAGAACTGAGAGGGGACAGGACGGCTCCCCAGGGGGCCAG
>SJYC01108233.1:0-52670 GCA_006408675.1 Madoqua kirkii
GGGAGGGGGTGGAGGAGGGGAGGAGAAGGGGGGGGGGCCGGCCCAAGGATCTGAGCAGAGTGGGGAGGGCTCAGCCTGGAAAGAGCCAGGTGGGAGCGGCAAGATAAGACATCCAAATGCCTGACCGTTTGACCATCCAGCCACTAGGTTAGAGCACAGCAGATGGAAAAAGAGACATCTTACAAGTTTGTGGGTTTTTTTAAACGCATTAACTCCAGGGCATAGATAAACAAACTCCACCAAAAAAGAAATTCCTTGACTTTCGTAGGCAACGTTTATAGAATCATAATGAAACCCTGGACCACTGGTCACCTAAGCACCGAGTTGAGCCCTCAAGAAGCTGAAGATGTGAGAGTGGGAGGATTTAGAGAGTTGAAGGCTCATCCTTCATGGCCGGAAGGAATTCTAGAAAAGTCTAGAACCGAGAAATCAAGAAAGAGCCACGGACAGAAACCTCTTACCGAGAAATGCCGAGATCGAATCGGAAGGAAAGACTAAATGTAGAAACAGATGGTTCCGGCGGGGTGGGGGAGGGGAGGAAAGGCCAGGGAAATAAATCCTTCTGAAACTTTTACTGTTATTGGGCTTGTTTTTAACCAAACTGCACGCATTGTTTGGTTTACAGTTATATATATAACTATATATAATTAATATATTATAATTTATATAAACAATATATTATAATTTATATAAATTATAATATGTTATAATGTGTAGTTTATATAAAATATATAGAATTTATTATATATAAATAATAAATATATAACTAATCTAAATAATAAAACTTACCTCTGGGCCAGGGCATGTGAAACAGAGAAGAACTAGAGACGCTCCCTGAGACATACCCCTGGACCTGATGCTCAGCAGTGCAGGACCCAGAGCCTCCACGGCTACAGGCCCGCCCAGCCCAATCCACCCTCACATTCTTCAAGGCCATTTCCAGTTTATGAAGCATTCTCTGGAGAGCATGCTCCTCCCATCCTCCCTGCAAAGCCTGCGAGGTGAATAGGAATTATCATGTCCATTTATGCCCACAGAAGCTGAGATTCAGTGTGCATTTAGGGGGTTGAAACGGGTCCCTGCCATGGCCAGTCGGTGGAGGACACATTCAAGAGCCAAGGAGAGGCATGGACCTCACCAGTGGTCCAGTGGTTAAAAACCCACCTGCCAGTGCGGGGGACATGAGTCTGATCCCTGGTCCAGGAAGATCTCACATGCCCCAGGGCAGCTAAGCCCAGGCACCACCAGGCTCCCCTGTCCTTCCCGATTTCCCGGATTTTGCTCAAACTCATGTCCATTGAGTCGGTGATGTCATCCAGCCATCTCATCCTCTGTCCCCTTCTCCTCCTGCCCTCAATCTTTCCCAGCATCAGGGTCTTTTCCAATGAATTGGCTCTTCGCATCAACTGGCCAAAGTATTGGAGCTTCAGCATCAGTCCTTCTCATGAATATTCAGGATTGATTTCCTTTGGGAGTGGCTGGTTTGATCTCTTGCTTTCCAAGGGACTCTCAAGAGTCTTCTCTAGCACCACAGTTTGAAAGCAGAAATTCTTTGGTGCTCCTCAGCCGTCTTTATGGTCCAGCTCTCACATCCGTACATAACTGTTGGAAAAACCATAGCTCTGACTATATGAACCTTTGTCTGCAAAGTGACGTCTCTGCTTTCTAATAAAATGCACAGGTGTAACTTCCCCCAGTGGAGATGGGACGGGGCTGGGGAGAGGAAGGGGGAGACGAGCCTGGAGTCATCCTGTCCAGAATCTCACCAACCTTCCCAGCATCCCAGGGACAGGCCTGGGGCTAGGCCCACTTCACAGACGCAAAAACCAAGATTAACAAGGTTGAAATCAATGCAGGGCTGAAGTCGCAATCTTGGCCGTGAGCAGGGTTTCTCAGCCAGCCTGGTGATAGGAATCACGCAGACCCTTGTCAGTCAGAACGTTTCCCTGGAGATTCTGATCCACCGCTTCTGGGCGCAGCTTGGAGTAGATCTGTTTGATCAGTGCAAAGGAGGGGGGGTGGATGGCGGGGATGGGGGGCGTCAGGGGCCGCAGGTTGATCCATGAGGGGGGGGGTGATTCACCCGAGGCTGCCAGGCGCCCCACCCACCGTTCACCTAATTTCACCACCGTGTGGTATTTAGGCAGCCGAGGTGCTTGGCTGCCCCTCCACCGCAGGACACGAGGGTGATTTCCGGGGCTGAACTATTATAAATACTTCCCGCGGGGCCGTGTTTGTGCACAGCTTGGTTTTCCTGTCCGATTGTTTCCTCGGGACAAGTTCCCAGAAGTGGGATTCCTGAGCGGAAGGATGGATGTTCTCCCGCCCCTGGGCCCCATCCCTAATCCAGGCTAGCCCCAGGAGGAGGATCCGGTCTTTCTCTGGCTTCAGGGAGGGGCGACCGGCAAGTCGCCCTCGGCACTTCCGGAGGAAAATGACAGGTCAGGTCCTCCTGTAAGAGCTAATGACCGGCTTGGCGCGTTCTTGGGTGGCAGAGCCATGAGGGCCCAGGTGACTCAACACCATCTTTCCAGGGTCGGCTGGGATGGCTCCGCCAGCAGGTGATGGATTTTCTCCGTGGAGGTCACCAGAAACAGAAAGCCATCCACATCTGATGGCAGCTTTTGGGGAAGGGCCAGAGAGAAGGCCTGAGACCCAGTGAGCTGATGGTTCCTCATCTTTTCAGGCAACAAAAGGCTTTTGGCCTCTCTGACCCCCCTGAGGTGGGGGCCGCCCCTCCAGGGCCCATCTATGGGACGCTCAGGCCCTTCTCCCACTCAAAGTGAAAGTGTTAGTCGCCCAGTCGTGTCTGGCTCTTTGCGACCCCATGGACTGTAGCCCGCCAGGTTCCTGTGTCCATGGGATTCTCCAGGCAAGAATACTGGAGTGGGTTGCCAATTCCTTCTCCAGCAGATCTTCCCAACCCAGGAATCGAACCTGGATCTCTCATTGCAGGCAGATTCGATGCTTCTAATAGGAGCAGGGGGAGTTGACCCCGTGAGCCCAGCCTCACAGTGCCCAGACCGTCTCACAGAGCACTAGCGGGTTGCCCCTCTCTATTAAGAATCCTCTGAAGGCAGGCCAGTGTCTGCTGTGCTTCAGACTCCGGAAGTGAGCTCTCTGTCCTTGGAGGTGGACAATCTAAAGCAGCGTGACCGTCTCTCAGTGCCCTCCAGGTTGTACTGGCTGGGCAGAAGGGTCTTCCCAGGCTGCGTGCCCATCCTGTGCCACTGTTTGCCCAATATTTACTTGGCTCTGGACATTACACCCACTTTACAGCTGCACAAACTGAGGGAGAGCGGCTCAACTGGCTTGCGCGGCAACCTGAAGACTCATTCACGACTCATCGTGCTCACTGAGCACCTGCTGTGTGCCAGGCTGCTTGGCCTCCCGAGTCTCCGCTTGACCAGTTTTCCCAGCCATTGTCCGCATTTCATCACAGGCACAAGGAGCGGCCAGGCGTCCACTCCCGAGGAAGGGCGTTACCCCCGTTGCCCTGCCCCAAAGCTGACGCTCAGCTAGCCGAGATTCTCTTTGGTCTTGGGCAGCATGAGAGCTGTTCCTGGGTAGGACTGGGGGCTTATGTGGGTTCGGCCAACTCCAGCTTGTTGTGGGGAAGGGAGCCTTACAGGCATGGCCACTGGCTGCCTCCTCTGAAGGATTCTCCCAGGCTCAGGACACATAATAAGGAGGGGGACCCACTAGTGCCAGGCTCTGAGACATGGTCTGGGCACCAAGAAGCTGGCCTCACAGGGTCGACTCCACCTGCTCCTATTAGAAGCATAGAATCTGCCTGCAGTGAGAGTTCCAGGTTCAGTTCCTGAGTTGGGAAGATCCCTTGGAGAAGATCCTCCTGGATGATACAGGGGTATTCGCCCGGGGGCCCACTGACCACAGAAAGTTGATACAGACCTTCTGTGGGCAGCCCCAGGAGAACAGGTCTTCCATTTCAGCCTCAAGAGATGCTCATTTAAAAGACAATCTGGGGGAACAGTCTGTGCATTCGACTTTCAGCCCGTGAAGGCAGGTTATTCCGGCTCTCCTTGTTCAATTCCATTCTGTTGGTCTCAGCCCACTGTTTCACCTGCTGAGGTTCCTGGAAATGCTGTGTTCTCACGGGGGTGTTGCCACTGGCACATCTGATAAGCAGGCTTCCCGGGGCTCCAGGCAGATGCTTGATTGAAACGAGCAGAGCAGAAGGCAGAGTCCTACGGCCCACCTTTAGAGACCCTCTCACATCAGACCACACTGATCTACAGGCGCGCTTTGCCCCCAGTCACTGTGTCTCGGGAGTTACGGCTGCCCTCCTCTCCAGCCTGTGTTCTCCATTCCACCGAAAGGACAGCGTGAAGAGCTTGCCTCCTAGACCCGCCCTTACCTGTCACACCTCCACGCCTTGGGCCACAGTGTTCCCTGTGCCTCGCATGCCCTGTCCCTCTTCCTCACCTGGCTGACTCCCTCACTGCCTGGACACAGGTTTGAAAGTCCTTCTCCCACCAGCTCCCAACCCATCAGGCTCCCACAGGCCCCTGGGTTCCCCGTTCACGGCCCCCATGCCCAGTGCTGTGGCCTTGTCTCCTGGCCCCTCACTTACACCCTGGGATCTCAGGGTTCTCGGAACCCAGGCAGGACCAGACCCCTGCAGAGGCAGTTCTGTGCTGCTGAAAGAGCCCGGGCTCAGGGCCAGCTGGGTTTAGACCAATGGTTGAACCTCTCTGAGCCTCGCTTTCCTCTCTTCTCCAGTAGGGATGCTCTCCAGGTCAAGGGTTAGTGAGGATCACAGACCCTCATGTGCAAAATGCTGGGCTGGAGCAGGCTCTCTGTGCTCTCCAGGTAAATGAATGAGCCAGGAGCCACGATCCCTGTCGTCAAGTTCAGTAGAGAAGGGGACAGAGTCTTGCTATAGGAACTGCCATGAGGAGCCATGATTGACGGGAAGCGAGGAAGTCTTTATCCGAGGCACAGGGCAGAGGAGATTCATACACTGCAGGGGGACTCCTGAGTTCTGTAGGCAGCAGACCTGGGGGAAAACATTCTAGCCTTCCTGGGTGTGCTGCTGGCTTTTATCATTTTAATGATGAGCATGTGTGTGTGTGTCTGTCTGATTTAATAAGGATGAATGGTGTTGGAACAGCCTTATTCTGCATGTCTTTGAATGCCTGTTTCCCTTTAAGGCTGGCTCTGAGAACCACACATCTCAAAAGTATGTGTGAGTCCAGGGAAGTCCTTCTCTATTAGCTCAAGATTGTGAAACGAGCTCAGCGCTGAAGCGCTTGGGTGGTTTTTCGAAGTGGTGTGTTTCAGATGATGAGAACCCCACTTGGCAGGGAACAAGGGCAGGACCCTGGCATGCCCTGGGCAGCACCAGCCTCCCCGGGGCTGCCACTCACTGTGATCTGAGAAACACAAAGTATCTTCCCTAGCTGCCTCCTGGCCTGACACGAACCGCCATCCCTCGAATTCCACCATCCCTCACGTTCCTTCTTAAGGCAAGCGTTTCTCCTAGAATGTAAATATTTGTCTGGGAGAGAATGCTTGGCTTTTTCATCAAGAGAGGTGGAAAGTTACTTTTATTGAGCACCTACTATGTGCTTTATTATCAAGGGAAAGGAAGCTGAAAGCTTACTGGTGTTGAGCACTCGACACGTGAGCAAGGCGGGGGAGTTACCTGGGACTGCTGGTGAGGGGGTGGGCTCTCAGAAGGGCCAGGGGGCTGCCAAGGGCTCGGTGGAGCCAGGAATTGGAGCCCAGAGCTGACTCTCCATCTTGCTCTGCTCACAACACCCAGTTGCTCTTCCTTCCCGGCAGGTGGCTCCCTGGAACGTGAGATGAGACGGTTCTAGAGTCCCAGGGCTCCCTGACCTGGGTTCCGGTGCAGCCCTGCCTCCACCCGCTGTGTGGCCGAAACCATCACTTCATCTCACCTGTGGATGGGACAGCAATAATGCCTGCCCCTCAGGGCTATGGGGGAGACAGGAGACATGCGAAGGTGGAGACAAGGTCTGAACAAGGGCTCAATCTGGGACAAGTCTGGTTTTCTTATCAACTCACACAAGATAAAGCATATACAGCCCCGGCTCCCCCTGGGGACACACTGCCCCATCTCTGACTCTGGTGGACGCAGAAGTGGGACCTGCCTTCTCCTCCCCTCATGTCCCCATCCTGGAATCTGAGGAGATAGGGCAGATGGCAGCTGGAGCAGCCAGCCTATAAGTGCACAGGACTGGTGGCCTATGTCAGCCACCCGACTCCCTTCCTACCCCGTTCACGCAACCATGAACTGGGCCCCCTTTTCTTATCCCTAGGAGCCTAGTTCACTATGCAGAGGGGGCCAGATTCAGAATCCCACACTGGCCTTGGGCGCCCCCCACCATGGCCCAAAGCAAGCCTCTAGCCTCCCTGTGCCTCAGTCTTCCTATCTCTAAAATGGGTGTGTGTGTTAAGTCGCTTCAGTCACGTCCAGCTCTTTGTGACTCTAAGGGCTGTAGCCCTCCAGGCTCCTCTGTCCATGGGGATTCTCCAGGCAAGAATACTGGAGTGGGTTTCCATGCCCTCCTTCAGGGGCTCTTCCTAACCCGGGGTCAAACCCGCATCTCCAACATTGCAGGCAGATTCTTTACAGCTGAGCCACCAAGGAAGCCTCTCAAATGGGCAGCCCATCTCATTCACGTCTCCTTAGCAGAGCGGAGTCTGGAGAAATACCCAGTCCCTGACTTAGTAAGAACTGCCTTAAGGTTGGAGTGCTAGAACTGCCCGCTGAGGGGTCTGCCCCCCACAGGCAGGTGCCGCAGCCCAGGGAACTTGGAACCGGTGGTGCCCTGGGAGCCCGGTGGGCTCAGGCTCCCCCACGTCCCTGGGCCTCCTGGTTTTCTTATCAACTCACACAAGATAAAGCATATACAGCCCCGGCTCCCCCTGGGGACACACTGCCCCATCTCTGACTCTGGTGGACGCAGAAGTGGGACCTGCCTTCTCCTCCCCTCATGTCCCCATCCTGGAATCTGAGGAGATAGGGCAGATGGCAGCTGGAGCAGCCAGCCTATAAGTGCACAGGACTGGTGGCCTATGTCAGCCACCCGACTCCCTTCCTACCCCGTTCACGCAACCATGAACTGGGCCCCCTTTTCTTATCCCTAGGAGCCTAGTTCACTATGCAGAGGGGGCCAGATTCAGAATCCCACACTGGCCTTGGGCGCCCCCCACCATGGCCCGAAGCAAGCCTCTAGCCTCCCTGTGCCTCAGTCTTCCTATCTCTAAAATGGGTGTGTGTGTTAAGTCGCTTCAGTCACGTCCAGCTCTTTGTGACTCTAAGGGCTGTAGCCCTCCAGGCTCCTCTGTCCATGGGGATTCTCCAGGCAAGAATACTGGAGTGGGTTTCCATGCCCTCCTTCAGGGGCTCTTCCTAACCCGGGGTCAAACCCGCATCTCCAACATTGCAGGCAGATTCTTTACAGCTGAGCCACCAAGGAAGCCTCTCAAATGGGCAGCCCTCTCATTCACGTCTCCTTAGCAGAGCGGAGTCTGGAGAAATACCCAGTCCCTGACTTAGTAAGAACTGCCTTAAGGTTGGAGTGCTAGAACTGCCCGCTGAGGGGTCTGCCCCCCACAGGCAGGTGCCGCAGCCCAGGGAACTTGGAACCGGTGGTGCCCTGGGAGCCCGGTGGGCTCAGGCTCCCCCACGTCCCTGGGCCTCCTTCCCTGTGGCCACAGCTCGGTTCCCACCAGCCTGGCCAGGACTCTACCCTGAGCAGCCCCACCCCGGGGGACAGCCTGCATGAACTGACACCCCTCAACAACCTCATCCCTTTTTGCAGAGGAGAACACTGAGGTCAGGGAGGGCGTGTCACTGGCCAAAGGTCTTGAGGCGAAGGTGTGCCGGTCTTCCTGACACAGAGTCTGGTCTCTTGGCCATGACGCCAAAACTGCTTCCAAGGTTATTATCGTCATTACAATAGAATATTCATAATAGCTGTAATTACTGCTATGGAGGGCAGTGCCCTCGGCAGACAGGTCTGGGTGGCGTGTCACTGGGGCCAGGTGCCTGGCTGGTGTCCAGAACTCGGCAGGGTCCTGTCCCAGTCGTCCCAGGACCACACTGAAGATGTGAGGCTCCACCGTGCGGCCCAAGTCTGCAGGCTGGGTCAGCAGCCTGGGGCCTCGCGCACCCTCCGGCAGATCCTGGACTCCGGCAGCCTCTCGATGCCCATCTGCTCCTGGAAGCACTTGGTGATGGAGCCAGCAGAGCTTCGCGGCTGGGAACACTGAAAATTCCACCAGAGGCGCTCACTGTTTTGATAAAGCGCGGTCTCCCCACACCTGCCCCAGGCAAGCTAAGCAGCCCTGCTCCACAAGGCAGCGCGTCCTGCTGGTTAGTGCACGGTTGCTGCTGTTCAGTCGCTCAGTTGTGTCCAGCTCTTTGAGACCCCACGGACTGCAGCACGCCAGGCCTCCCCGTCCATCACCAACTCCCGGAGCTTGCTCAAACTCATGTCCATCGAGTCAGTGATGCCATCCAACCATCTCATCCTCTGTCGTCCCTTTCTCCTCCTGCCTTCAATCTTCCCCAGCACCAGGGTCTTTTCCAATGAGTCGGCTCTTTGCATCAGGTGGCCAAAGCATGGGAGCTTCAGCCCCAGTATCAGTCCCTCCAATGAATATTCAGGGTTGATTTCCTTTGGGATTGACTGTCATCTTCTTGCAGTCCAAGGGATTCTCAAGAGTCTTCTTCAGCACCAATATTCAAAACATCAAAAGCGCTCAGCTTCCTCTATGGTCCTCACGACTGTGCCTGCCTCCTGGGAAAACCACAGCTTTGACTCTACGAACAAGTGACTTCACCTGCTGCTTTTTCCCCATCTGCGCAACAGGGCAAAGCTCAAGGTCATTGTGAGGACTGCAGGCTGGAAGCATGCCTGGCCCATGCCCATGCTCCATGACGTTGCACCTTTATCCTGCCCTGATGCTGGAGAAGAGACAGGCTTGATCGTGATGAGTCCTCGTGGCATGGCGGCAGCTCCCACGTATGGCTGGGACAGCCCCGTGGCCCCAGCGGGCATCGTCTCTGGGCTGGGGAAGCCAGAGGGCTTGCTGCTCCAGGGGTCCAGGACCATGTGCTTGAGCCCCTCAGGCCGCCCTGGTTCCCTTGGAGCTGAGAGGCCCTGGAGAAGCCTGCCTAACGGGTTCCCACTCCCCGCTTCCAGCCGGGATTCCACCTCCATCTTCTTCTGCTCTGTCCTGCCCCTGGGACCAAGGGGAAAGAGGTAGAAATCTGAAGCCCTAATTCCGGCCTCTGGGACACAGCCCACCCCGCTGCCCAGGTCTGAGCACAGAGACAGAGTCTGCGGCCCCAGGAATGGGAGTCCAGCACCAGGGTCAGCCCACAGCTGGCCCCGCGGGCTCCCCGTGAGATGGGTGCTTGGCCTGGAGCCTGCCCACAGGGCTGGCTTGCTGGCACAGCATTGAGAAAGCCTAGGGCACCCAGAGGGAGACACCAGCACAAGCAAAGGGGAGGGCAGGGTGGATTTTAGGTGCCTGCAGAAAACGGGCACGGTAAAGAGTCTGCCCGCGATGCTGAAGACCTGCTTCCATCCCTGGGTTGGGGAGATGCCCTGGAGAAGGGAATGGCTATCCGCTCCAGATTGTTGTCTGGAAAATTCTATGGACAGGGGAGCCTGGCAGGCTACAGTCCATGGGGTCGCAAAGAGTTGGACAGGACTGAGCGACTGAGACTTTCACCCTTTCACGTCAGTCAATAGGCAGCAGGAAGGCGAGGAGGTCCCATAGGGGCCAGGATTCTCGGGGAGCGTTGCCAAGGCAGAGGGGCACCCCAGTGGCCAGGAGAAGCCAAGGGCCGGGGGGCTGAGGGAGTCCAGTGGAGGCGGGGCAGGTGGGCTGTGGCTGCGCGTGGGGCAACATCTCGCTCTCTGTCTTCTCTGAATGAAAACAACACCCAAAAAGATGGCTTAAAATCTGTTGTCCTTTTCTTTTCGGAAGAGGTGACTGGGGTCACAGATGGCCGCTGCGTCTTGCCCTTGCATTCCTGGACAAGGACGGTGGCAGGATGAGGAAGAGGCAGTGCTCCTGGAAGTTCAGGATGCTGAGTCCCAGAGCAGGTTTGCCTGCTTGCCTCTCGGAGTCTCTGCTGGCCTGTGGGTCCCCTCAGGGCATGATGTGGCCACCAGCAGGACTGGGCAGCTCCATGGGGCCCCCTGGTGGCCTGAGGAGTTGCTGCAGCCATACAGGCTGGGGTAAGCTCACTGGGACTCCCCCTATACAGGACCTTTCTTGGGAGAACCAGACTGCACGCGTGTCAGGCTTTTTGCTGGGTGTCACTGGAGAAAGGTCATCTCCCAACAGTCCTGTGAGGTGGACGTTACCCCCATCCTACACATGTGGACATCTTGAAGGGACTGTCCCAAGTCATTAGGCTGCCACCAAAAATCCATTGTTAGAGAAACAGGCAAGAGACAGAACAGAAATAAAAATAAAGTAAACATGTACTTACTTGAAAAATGAAGAGCAAGTGTGCTCTAGAGGGTGGGCCAGAACTGGTGTCATCCTGCGCTTCCAGGAGGGGAGCTGGGGCCTGGGCGCAGGTGGGAGAGGATCCTTTCTCATTGCTTTAATTTTGTGCTTTCTGGTTTTTGAACCCTGTAGAAATATTGCCTGTACTTAAAAATACATGAAAGCTCTAAGTATTCAGAGACTCAGGGACAGAAAGGAACATGGAAGTAACCGGATTTCCCCTGGGTCACAAAAGCACTGATAGGAAGCGGCTTGACAATTACTTGTATGCCAAGAGCGATGGGGAGCTTACTCCTTAATGAGTCAACTCCCAATGTGGAAAGACTCTCTATGGGCTGAACTATATCTCTCTGGTTTAAACTCCCTCTCCTTGACCTTTGGTTATCGGTAGGATTCGGTACTGGCTGAGCATCCTCTGGAGCCTTGGGTCCTGGTTTCAGGCCCTAACAAGTTCAGGGGCCAGTTTCTGCAAGCCCAGCAATAGATGGGATTCTGAGGCCACCCCTACCCCGTGCCTGCAGGGTCCTCAGGTCTCCTCAAGTACCCTGAGTCTCTGGGGGTCAGGTGTGGACTCAGGGGCATGCTTGCTGGTGCCTTCCAGCCCCGGAGACCTTCTCCCACCGCCTTCCTGCGCCAGCTGGTGTCACCGCTGATGTCCTGCTCACATGCAGATGGAGACCCTCAGGCACAGGGTGCCGAAGGAATCACAGTGCGGTCAGGAAACGGGGGGACTGGGGTTTGAACCCCGGGCTCAGCGTCAGGGCACTTCACTGAGGCCCTGAAGGTGGCTTCCTGAGCCCCTGGGACCTGACATTTTGAAAAGAGACCAGCAGATCGGCAGGCCAGCAGGTCTCCAGGGACAGGCTGAGCTGCCTTTTGGTGACGGGCAAGGCGGACAGAAGGTAGCCCTAAGCACGCGATGCAGCCTGGACAGGAGTTCAGTGAGCAAGAGCCCATGTCCACACAGTCGAATCTCCAACACTGGTTGAGGGAACAGAAGCCAGTCACAGGAGGGACAGCGCACAGCACAGTGCAGTTGTTCAAATTGGAGAAGGCGTTAGATGATGTTCTGAGTTCTCTACGGTACCTGCATGCACCACCTTCAGGAAAGACTTCCCCCAGGAGCAGAGGAAAAGGCTGTGAGGTCACCATGAGGCACAGAAGGTGGGAGCCAGCCAGGTCTGTATCAAGCACATGCTATGTGCCAGGCCTCACCTGCCAGCCCATTTAACAGATGAGTAAACTGAGGTACAGAAGGGTTACGCGGCCTGTCCAAGGTTACAGTAAGTAGTAGAGCCCACGCTCTAGATTACTAACCCTCCTGGCCTCTCACACTGTCCCTCACAGTTCCTCTTGTTTTGAAATAACACTTGCAACATCTGAAGCAAATGTGGTCAAATATTAATGTGGGTGAAGTCTGGTGGTGTGTCCTTGGGTGTTCTTTCTCCCGCGCTGTATGATTTCTCGTAGGTGTGAGGTGTTTACAAAAGCCTCTGCTGGCCCTAGGCCCTTTGCCCAGCTGTGATCCACATCAGGTAGTCCAGCTGCCAGGGTGACTGAGCAGGGACCAGCCCAGCCCCCAGATCCCACATTCTCCTGTGCTGGGATGCCTAGTGCAATCTCCTGCTGTGGCTGAGTGGCCTGGGGCCTGGGGAGAAAGGATTAGCTGATATGGGCTGCCTCCTGGAGATGGGGAGGGCAAGTGGCCTGCTGCACAGACAGGCGTGTCGGGGACCTTTTCCATCACTCTGGAAAGGAACTAATGCTGTGTAATTAGTGGGCGTCTGCTCAGCAGGAGCTGGTGTGTGGCTGGCGGCCCATACTGACCCAGTCTGGCTAGAGTAGGCTTTGGGTGTTCCTCTGGTCTGTGTGTCCCGGTTCTGGCAGCAGACAGTGCCCTTGGGACTCCTGGAAACGTGGGCAATCCTCCTGCAACCTCAGACAATCCTCAGGCCCTCTGGGCTGGGATCCAGAGTGGCCAGCAGTGGCCTGGCCTCACCTCCTCCGCACCCCCTACTCAAGAGGTAGGGAAATCCGGGCTGAGGGTGGGGAAGGTCGCTCACAGGGCACCAAGGCTGTCGACGGCAGAATCGCGTGTCCGTCTCATTCCAGGCGGGACCGGGGTGGGCAAGAAGGCAGCCTTTGAGCCCGGAAGCAACTGCTGAAAGTACCCAGAAAGCCAGTGTTTGGGGAAGAAAGTCCGGAGGTTTCCTTAGCCACAGGCCTGGCCTCCACCGCTGTGTCCCTCACACGGAGCTCGAGGGCACAGCGGCTCAAAGGACCAGCTTTGTTCCTGCTGCCCAAGCAGTATTCCCAATCCCTCAATTATCCCTGGCCCCAAAGGGCATTTGGGGAAAACCTTCAGGCCATCTAGTCCGTGGCCACCGGCTCAGCCCTCAGGGGCTGTGACATTCACTAATGTTTCTTAGCCTGTCCCCTTACGTAAGACAGGCAGGTTAGAGGTTAGGTTAGAGAGGGCTGGAGTTGGGGAAATGCCTTGCGAGGGGTGTTGAGAGGCGATGTGGATGGGGCTCTGGTGAAGTCTCTGTCTCTTTTTGACATGCCTATGCTAATTCTTCTTCTTTTTAAGGTGTTTATTTACTTGGGGGCGTCAGGCCTTAGTTGCGGCCCCTGGGCGTCCTGCGGGTCCTGTGTCCACTGTGGCACACAGCCTTTCTAGCTGTGTTGTGCGGACTCCAAGGCACACGGATCTTGGTTTCCTGACCATGGATCGAAGCCACCGCCCCTACATTGTAAGGTGGATTCTTAACCACTGCACCACCAGGGACATGTTATGGAGACGGTTGTGAGAGTATTTCGCGGTGGGTAGGGAGAGGACCACAGGTTTTCCCTTCCCCCTGCAAGAGCTGTGGGAGTCTTTGGCGAGGTTCCCTGGCGATAAAGGCCTTCTTCCTTTAGACTGTGACCACTGGGCCCCACAGGAGTTCCTCAGCCTCATGCTATTTGGCACTAAGCCTCCTGCAATTCATCAGCATGACCTCTGAGGCCATCTGACAGGTTCTGGATCCAGTACTTTCTGCCCCAAGTGAGCCGATCATCCCTGGGACTCTGGACTGCTTGTCTCTTCAATTTAGGGGTTGGCGGTTGACCCTCAAATCTCAGTTCTCAGATGGGCCCAGCAAAAGTCACCGATCCAGTTTTCAGTCTGTTCATTGTTTTCCTTTCTTTCTATTTTAAAGAAGATGTATTTATTTGTTTATGGCTGTTCTGGGTCATTGCTGCTGCCTCTGGGCTTTCTCCAGGGGCATCAAGCGGGGGCTGCTCTCTGTTGCCATTCTGTGCGCAGCCTTCTCATTGCAGCGGCTTCTCCTGTTACCCAGCACCGTCTATAGAGCACAGGCTCAGGAGTCGTGGTGCCCAGGTTCGGGTGCTCCGTGGGATCTTCCTGGGCCAGGGATAGAACCCTTGTGCCCTGCATTGCCAGTTGGATTCTTAACCACGAGACCAGCGGAGAAGCCCCGCCCTTTGTCTTACTGGTGAGACAGGAGAAAGAACTTCCAAGCCCTGGCGTGCCGGAGAGGAACCGGAGACCCTGGCTCCCCAGTGCCAGCTTGCTGTGTGCTGCAGCCCGTGTTTCCTCCTCTGCACAAAGACTCTGCGTCCACACTGCCGAGACCTGTAAAGAGTGTCGGGGACCCTGGCAAGCGTGCGCCCATGATAGGGGCATCAGTCAGAGGAGTCCCAGCCCCCAGGCCCCCCTCCTTGGGACCCCAGACATCAGGTCTTCTCTGAGGTCAGACAGCCCAGCAGGCCAGAAAACAGCCAGGTGGGGACAGGGGCCTTGAGTCAAGTGCCCTGTAGCTGCTTAATGAACATTTGTCAAATGAACTAACAAACATATCCCTAAAAGTTATTTCACCCAGGTGGGGATGGGGGCTCAGCAGGATGCTGTGGCCTCAGACTCTGCCTGAGTGGCTGGGGGTGTCCAGGCGTGTATGTTGGGGGGAAGGTGTCTGCCTGGCCATCTCCAGAAACTCCTGTGGCAATGACATTGGGCCCTGGTGAGGCTGTCCCCGAAGCTCAAGACTATGGCCCAGGCTCTGTGTTCCCCCATCCCGCCCTCCCAGCCCCTCACACACATTCCAGGAGCTGTGTTGATGTGCTGTTATTGCGTTCTGAATGTTTGAGTCCCTGCAGGACTCCCCTGGGGACTCAGTGGTAAAGAATCCGCCTGCCAATGCAGGAGACGTGGTTTCAATCCCTGATCTGGGAAGATCCCACATACCGCTGGGCAACTAAGCCTGTGGGTCACAACTACTAAGCCCGTGCTCGAGGGCCCAGGAGCCACAGCTGCTGAAGCCTGCGTGCCAAAGCCTGTGCTCCACCACAAGGGAAGCCAGCGCAACGAGAAGCCCACACACCCCAGCTAGCGTGTAGCCCCCGCTCGTGCAACTAGAGAAAAGCCACGAGGCAATGAAAACCCAGGAGAGCCAAAAATAAACAAAGTAATTAAATAATACATTAAAAAAAAATCTTATTTGAATGTTCATGCTCCTCCAAACACAAATCCTGATCCCTAAGACAATGGTATTAGGAGGTGGTGCCTTTGGGAGGTCATTAAGTCATGTGAGTGGAGCCCTCATGAGCCGGATTAGTGCCCTTGGAAAAAGACACGAGCTACCTTTCTCTCTGCCACGTGAAGACACAGCAAGAAAATAGATGCCTGCAATGCAGGAGAGAGCCAGCACCAGAACCCAGGGTGCTGCCACCCTGATCTTGAACTTCCAGCCTCTGGAACTGTGAGAAATAAATCTCTGCTGCTTACAAGACACGCAGTCTGAGACAGGGACCACCGCCCTGGGTGGCTCCAGGCTGGGAGGAAGACCCCGCTGCACAAGACCTCCGCAGCTCCCGTCTGGCCCTGCCCTTGCCCCCGTGGCCTGTGGGAGGGCCCCAGGGGTCGCACTTCCCAGGCTGCAGCCCCAGCCTCGCCTGCAAGCTAGGCCAGTGAGAAGAGCCGGAAGGCCAGAGGAAGGGAGAAGCCGGAGGATTTCTTTCCCTCTGAAACAGGCAGAGTCTCTAATGGGGACTGTCTCCAGTTCCACCAGACATGCCCACTGGACACCCAGCTCTGGCCAGGTGACCGAGCCCCTTGGTTGTAGTGACGTTCCCGCTGTTCCTCCAGTCAGGTACTTGTAGAATCTTCCTGCTAGTCTCAAGGTTGCCTCACTGTTTCCTGTACAGCTTCTTGGGCATCAATTCTCTACATTAAATTCCCCATTTTATTGTATTTTTTTTAATAAGTCATGTCGGTCATGGTAGAGATTTTATTTCTATTCAATTAATTTATTTGGCTATGACATGAGGCATGTGGGATCTTAGTTCCCTGACCAGGGATTAAAGCTGTGACCCCCTGTAGTGGAAATGGGGAATCTTAACCACTGGACTGCCAGGGAAGTCCACCCCTGCCACAGTTTAAGTCCTTAGAGATGTTTGACCTGCTGTGGACACCCTGGCTCACACATAGTGCCTGTTCAGGCCTAAACCACAGAACTCAGGGAGCTTAGAGCCCTGCAGAATCAAGTTCACCCTCAGTCCTGCCACGAGGGCTGGCACAAAGACACAGATCCTGTCCCCCAGGGCAGCCCAAAAAGACCTGCCCAGAATGGGTGTGTGAGCTGGGGCCATGAAGGCTGAGTAGGAGTTTGCCAGGCTGAGAAGATGGAGAAGAGCATTCGGAGAAGCAAGTGTTTCTTCTCCTTTCAGGCCCACCTGGAAAAGTATACCCTGGGAGGATTTGTTGCTCTGAAATTCTGGCAGTTGGGGGCAGTGTGTGTGTGTGTGTGTGTGTGTGTGTGTGTGTGTGTGTGTGTGTGTAAGGGGGTCCTGTCTGGGCAGTGGGAGCTGCAGGTGAATCTATCCTACCCTGTGTGTTGTATACCAGGGTAGCTCAAAGAGTAATTCCAGAATTTCTTGCATTAGAGTTCTACAGGGGGGCCGTCAGAATCTTTGGGCCTCAGAAGCTGCGATTCACCTGCATTCTGGCTTGCTCATGAGAGTTTGCAAACCCCTTCCCTGGGCTCTGAGAGGCCTCAGGCCTGGTCAGCAGGGCAAGGACCCCCAGGGTGTTTGCCTTTCTGAAAAACCTCTAGGGCTCTGTGGAGTGGAGTTCATGGGGAGAGGGGAGAGGAACGGCTGCTGCGGCTGCCCATCCCATCACCCAGGTGGTGATGCTGGTTGCGTCACCTGGGTGGTGATGCCCAGCAGAAGCTGGAGGGTAGACAGCTGGAGGTTCACCCAGGCAGGAGCTGGAGGGAGGAGGCCCTACAGTGCCAGGCTGTCTGGAGTCTGCTGCCCAGGAGGGGCGAAGGCGAAGAAGCCTGGAGCGGGCGTCCACGGTGGACTCTGGAGACGGCCCCAACTTCCCTCCCCACCTTGTGAATCCCAGGGCAGCGCCACCACCCCTTTACATGACTGTGCTCCCATTTTAAGTGATTTTGTGAGAATTTCCACCACGGGCCCCATGGTGTCCCTCCTCTGGCCCAGTCAGAGTTTCCCGCACCTCCTGGGCTAAAAACCCCGGGGGGAGACAGCTGCATCCCAGATGAAAAAGGGAAACACAGTCCGCACCCGGCCCCTGGAGGGCAGGTCACCGCCACGGTAATCGGAAAGACTCTCGATCCAGGAGGTTGCGCCGAGTTGTGCACCACGCCCCTCTGCGCTCAGTTTCGGGCCAGAGGTGACCTCCTGGGACCGGAGGTCTCCAGGTCTCCCAGCCCGAGGCTCTGCGGGGCGGGCGTCCCGGGAGGCTGCCGGCCGGGCGGGAGGCGGGCGCTCAGGGCGCGGCCGGAGGCTACTCGCGGGCCGTACTGGGCCGGGGGTGCCTCCCTCCGCCTCTTCCTCCGCCGGCAGGGCCGGGGCGGAGCGGGGAGGCGGCATGGCGGGCCGGCGGGCCGGGGCCGGGGCCGGGGCCGGGGCGCTGCTGGCGCTGCTGGCGCTTCGGGCGCTCGGGGCCGCGGCGCACCCGCAGTGCCTGGACTTCAGGCCGCCCTTCCGGCCGCCGAGCCGCTGCGCTTCTGCTCCCAGTACTCGGCCTTCGGCTGCTGCACTCCCGAGCAGGACGCGGCGCTGGCCCGGCGCTTCGGGGCCGTGGCGGCGCGCGTGGACGCCGCGATGTGGGCCGAGTGCGCCGGCTACGCGCTCGACCTGCTGTGCCAGGTGAGCGGGCACGCGGGCCGTGCGGGGCGCGCGGCGGGAGGGCGCGCGGCGGGAGGGCGCGCGCGCGGGGCCTCGGTCCCAGATGCGAGGGTGGCGGCGGTGGCAACCCTACTGGGTGAGAAGGATGGAGACTGGGCATCGGGCTTCGGAACCAGAGGCCCCCGGGCGGGAGTCATTTGGCAGGGGCCGGGGAGTCGGCATCCTAGGATGGCTGTGGGCTTTGCCATCACTAACTTTGTGACTTAGGATTTCTCTGGGTCTCGGTTCCTCCTCCTGATGAAATCATTGCTCTCTCCGAGTCTGGGGGGACTCTTCTGCCCTGGCACCGCCTAAAGGTGCCCCCAGAACCCCGGCCCCGGAGAGCCCTACTCTTGCCCAAGCTCCAGGATGGGAAGCTTTTGTCATGCTCCGAGCTCACTTTCGTTGCCCCTGGGAGGAGGTGGGCACCCACTGACCCCTGCAGAGGGCATGATCGGCGTGGTGGGCTTGGGTTTGTCGAGGGGTTTGGAGAACCCTGCTCCCATTGAGGGCTTTTCCTCCCCAACCTGAAGGAGGGCTCTGAGGGCCCCTCCAGACTGCGGGACCCTGACACCCACTGGGGCTCCTACCCTGGGTGACCCTGGTAGTGAGATGTGCCAGGTGGTTCCAGACCCCCTAGGTTCGTGCTGTGCCCTCTCCCTGGGATGGTGCTCCCAACCAGCGTGGGCTCTCTCCTCCTCGGAGACCACCCAAGGCACCCCTGTGGTGAAGCCTCTTGACCCCTATCCCTCCTCTCAGAGCTGAACCCCAGCTTCTCTTCACACCAGAGTGTGCCTCGGTTGCTCATTTCCCTGACTCAAGAGTGCCTGTTGACCCCAACCCCTGGGGATATTGGGTCAAGACAGGAGTCTGAAGGCTGGCCCAGGCCCAGCCCTAGCCCTGGGAGAGTGAGAGGACCCATGGGGGGAGGGATCCTGTCTACACAGCAGAGTCCTAGCCTTCTGCCATCAGGAGCAGGTGCTGGTGGGAGGGGTGGGGCCAACCAGGGCTGGCTTGGATTCAGAGGTACTAGGGTCTGACCCTGGCTCTGCCACTTCCTGGCCTTGCAACCCCTGGACAGGTCATCCCTCCACTTCAGTTGCATCATGTTTACATTGGGGGAGGTCTAAAGTTTCCCTGTCCTCCCACCCCCCCACCCCGCCACTTGCCATGAAGATTGAATGACACGCTCAGAGCTCAGTGGGCCATTCTGCCTGGATTTCTCTAATGTCTCCTTGGTGGCTGCCCAGTGCCTCCAGTGGCTGCCCAGCCCCAAGCGGGGACGGAGTGGGGCCCAGAGGCTGATTCAGGGAAGGCCCGGAGAGGCAGGAACTGGCCTGGTGATCATACAACCCGGAAGTGGCTACGGTGACACTTGGGCCACACTCATTGCCCATGTGACTGAGCCATCGTCTTATTGGGTCAAGACAGGAGTCTGAAGGCTGGCCCAGGCCCAGCCCTAGCCCTGGGAGAGTGAGAGGACCCATGGGGGGAGGGATCCTGTCTACACAGCAGAGTCCTAGCCTTCTGCCATCAGGAGCAGGTGCTGGTGGGAGGGGTGGGGCCAACCAGGGCTGGCTTGGATTCAGAGGTACTAGGGTCTGACCCTGGCTCTGCCACTTCCTGGCCTTGCAACCCCTGGACAGGTCATCCCTCCACTTCAGTTGCATCATGTTTACATTGGGGGAGGTCTAAAGTTTCCCTGTCCTCCCACCCCCCCACCCCGCCACTTGCCATGAAGATTGAATGACACGCTCAGAGCTCAGTGGGCCATTCTGCCTGGATTTCTCTAATGTCTCCTTGGTGGCTGCCCAGTGCCTCCAGTGGCTGCCCAGCCCCAAGCGGGGACGGAGTAGGGCCCAGAGGCTGATTCAGGGAAGGCCCGGAGAGGCAGGAACTGGCCTGGTGATCATACAACCGGAAGTGGCTACGGTGACACTTGGGCCACACTCATTGCCCATGTGACTGAGCCATCGTCTGAGCAAGAAATAAGAGGGGCTGGGAGGCCTCTGTCTCTTGGTGGACCCCCCAGAGCCCCCACGCTGTGCATCTGAGGGGAGCAAGAATGGTGCAATCAAGCGTCCACCTCCCTCACCAATCTGGGGGCCCCAGAGGACCTGATCCTGTAGTCTTCCCATGTCAGTCCCATGGAAGAGTTCATGCATCCATTCCGTGATTTTTGCCTTTTTGTTTTAATTGAGCATTTACTATGTGCCAGGTTCAGCGGGGCACTGAAGGTAGGCGGGTCTGCAGAGGAAGAAGGGAAGGGCCAGTCTCGCTACCCTCCCCCTGGCAGGAGGCTCCCCTCTGTCCTTGGGAACCGTCCCAGTACGGCCTGGCCTTGAGCAAGCTGTGGTAGAATGGCTGCTAGCATCTCACCCCAGGCGTCTTGGGAGTGACCTCATGTCTGGAGCGAGCTTGAGGAGTGCAGCGGAGGCTGGATCACGGTTTCCCTGGAGGGCCTCGTGGGAGGGAGGGAGAGAGAGCGCTGGACCAGGGACAGTGTTCCCAGCAAGCCAAGGCCGTGTCTGGACTCCGCACCTCCTGATTTCCACCAGGGGAGGGGGCCGAGGTGCCTTGTTTACAAGTTTCAGTCAGTGATGGAATTCAGGCAGTCACATCTGCCTGGACTCCCGGTGGAGAAAGAGACCATAAAACCATGCCTGCGCCCACAGTCCCCCCAGAACATGCGCCCATCTGACACCCAAGACTCCTCCAGATGCCGTGATGGCTACCTAGCCAGAGGCCAGTGCTCCCTCCTGGCCTGTTCAGACTCTTTCCTGAGGCTTTGCCCTGGTCCACTGACGTCGTAGGAAGGAGGAGAGAGAGCTTGTGACATGTGGTAACTCAGGTCCCAGGGTGATGAGAGCCAGCCCATGCCGCAAGCTTCCATGTGACTGCGATGGCCTCCAAGTGCCCCAAGTCATCAAGGCCTGGTTCTGATAGAAGTCTGTGCACAACGTGCTCTGCAGGCTCAGCCGCTGGGCCGAGAGCGCTTCGGAGCCTGACAGGAGTTGGCCCTGTGCTGGGTGCTGGGCCCAGGGGCAGTTGGCCAGTCACAAACCCAGTTCTCAAAAGTCTCCTTGTTCAATTCAAGAGACACAGAGACGCTTATCACAATGGGCCAAAGGCTCCCCAAGGGTCACCATGGAGGCAGAGCTTGCCCTGAAAAGGTCAGGGAAGCCTTCCTGGAGGAGGGAGCACTGAGTTGCCTCTTGACAGTCCGTGTTGTTTGAGCACTTACTCAGAAAACACATGTATCGCTTCTGTGTATTTCTCCTAATAGCTCTATGCTTCAGTTTACTTCTCGTGGGAATTTCTTCCCTTTTATAGATGGAGACATAGGCACAGACAGGTTAAGGAACTTGCCCAGGGTCACTCAGGGAATGGTAGTTGCCCAGGGTCACTCAGGGAATGGTAGATTCGCTCTCCTGGTGTGCTCTGACTCCAGAACCCCTCTCTTAATCACTTTGCCATGTTGCCTGCCTTCTTGAAGCCTCACCATGTGCTGGACCCTGGAATCCCTGCCCGAAGGGTCCCACAGCCTAGCGGGTGGACAGACACACAGAGATAACCAAGTCCTAGTCACGCACGCCACCTGAACCATGGGGAGGTGAGAGCAGAGACAGAGCTCACGCCACAAGCTACAGAGTTACATTTAGGTGAACACTGTGTCTGAGACGTGGGCAGAGAGCTGTAGGAGCATCCACAAGGGAGTCAGGGAACCGAGGTGTAAGAGAAGGCTATTGAGTTGGGCTTTGCGGCGTGCATAGGAGTTTGCCAGATGCCAAAGTGGGCAAGGAGGAAATGTCCCACAAGTGAATATTGTGTACAAAGACTCAGTCTTCCTGGGGAATTCCCTGGTGGTCCAGTGGTTAGGGCTCTGTGATTTCACTGCTGAGAGTTTGATCCCTGGTCAAGGAACAAGCTACATGGCACAACCAAAAAAAAAAAAAAAAAAGACCCAGTCTTCCTAAAGAGTAGATGATGGACATAAGAAGCCTTTGGGACTCTGGGCCATGGGTCATGAGTGTCAGCGACCACACAGAGGCAACCCTGGGCAGTAACGCGGGCAGGCTGGTTGTCCCTGTGCTGGAAGGCGCAGACAGCCGAGCACTGGGACACTGGGCTGGTTTTCCACGGGTTTTCTGCTGCCTCCCCCCACTGACCACTGTGAGGCTAGTTGCTTTTTTTTTTTTTTTTTTTTGCTATTTATTTATTTGGCTGTGCCAGGTCTTAGCTGTGGCACACAGGAGTTTTAGTTGTGGCGTGAGAACTCAGCTGTCACATGTGGGATGTAGTTTCCCGACCAGGGATGCAACCTGGGCCCCCTGCATTGGGAGTGTGGAGTCTTAGCCACTGGGCCACCAGGGAAGTCCCGTGGGTTGGGTTCTGATGCATGAAGGGTGCTCAGATTGACTTGCAGAAGTCTGTTTTGCTGTCTACTGTCTCTGGAGCCGAGGACAGTGCCTGGCTCGGTGTCTGAACACAGTAAGCATTTGTTGAATGAAATTCCGGTGAGTAATCTGTAAAGAGCCTGGTCTGGGTGTCATGAGACCTGGGTCTGAGCTGTGGCTTGGCCACTTCTTGGCATGCAGCCTTCTTGGAGCCTCAGCTTCTCATATCCAGTAGGAATCACCATGACCCTACCTCGCAAAGCAGAAATGAGCTGTGTGTGCACACAGACTCTCCCTGATCCACCCACGGCTGCTGGCGGGACTCATGGGGCCTCCAGGGGAAGCATGAGAGAGGGGGCACGGCACAGAGGCCAGGGCCAGGCCGTCTGGAACACATGGAACACCTCCTCCCTGTCTGGGCCCAGGAGGTGCTCACCAGACCACAAGCATGTCACTAAGTGGCCTTCAGCCCCACGGGAGCGGGAGACAGGCCAGGAGGACCGGCCAACGGTGTGACCAAAAGCCACAGCCGTGTGAAAGGGGGGTGTGGCCTCTGGCCAGGAGCCTGAGGACCCAGCCAAGAGGGCAGCCTGCCACCCACGGCCCCTGGGGGCCTCTGGTGGGAGCCCAGCTGGGCCCTTCCTGGGAGTGGGCCACGTGGGCCCGTCTATGCCTCCGCTACTGGGGGACAAACATCCTTGGAGGCCTCCAGGGGCCTGGGGCTGACTCAGACCCGCAGGCCCTGGCCTGGTGAGCTCATGGTGGGGGCTAGGGATGGGGGGTGGGCGCTGGGTCAGAGGCTCTCACTAAGGGACGTCCTTAGAGAGCCTGGGGTGCTGAGATCTTTGCTCTGGGGAGGCAGGGGGTTGGGGGGACTTTCAGCTTTCAGATGGTGGGTTCTGGATCTGGGAGAGGCCTGGTCACCACATGGGTTCCCGGAAAGCAGAACGTGGGCCAGAGTTCATGGGTTTTTTCCCTTCTTAGGGTGAGCGGACCCTGCCAGCAGGAGGGACCAGGGGCAGAGAGAGCACCATCAAGGGGGCAGCTGGCAGTTGGCTGCTGCCAAATGTGGCTGACGCTTGAGCTGGCAAGACCATGGGTCCAAGAAACCGTGTAGATGGCAGATCAGGACTGGCCCTGGGCGGGCAGGTGGGGACGGAGCGGTGGTGAGCCCAGAGGAAGACAGAACAATTTATCCATCAGCTTCCTCTCCCAGGGGCCCAAGGTTTGCCACATCAGGCCTAAATTCCCCTGCCTTCCAGATCCTGCCCAAGCAGGCACTGAGTGGGATCCCAAGTGTCTCATCAATGGGGAAGCCCCCGGGGGGAGGTGGAGGAGCCATAGCTGTTGGGTCTTGCCCCGTGGAGTCACAGCCCAGCAGAGCCAGAAACGGGGCCAGTAAGGTCAGGAGGATCTGAAGAGGTCCTGGAGGGGAGGGGCAGCCGGGGAGAGCGGGTCTGATTCATCTCATGGAGAATCTGGTCTGGCCGGAGGGGACAGGCTCAGGGCCCCGCCTGGAGGGGCCGAACTCAAGGTCAGAGGGAAGGAGGAAGCAGGTCCTGGTGGCTAGGGGGACAGAGAAAGTGGGGGCAGGAGTGTAATCAAGGTACTCACCGTGTACACGCGTCACCTCCCTGGTTCTGGGGGATGGGGTCCACCCGAGACCAAACCCACCTCCTCCATGCCCACCGAATGGTGTTGAGTGACACTGGGGGGCCACACCTCGGTCTCCCCATGTGCAGGAGGAAGTCCCCCCTCCGTTGTGGGCTCTTGTGGGGATTAAACGATGGAGGGAGGAGCACTTATCCCCACGCAGGGCTGGTCAGGGTGCGTCACTGTCCAGCACGCTGCCTAGGCACTCACCGTGGGCCTCCTGTATGTCAGGCACCATCTTGGGCTCCAGGATACGACAGGGACCAATGCAGGCAAAATTCCTGCCCTCGTGGAATTTAGGTTCTGCGGAAGGCAGACAATAAACAAGTAAACCCACTGATTTTTATTACATTATCAGGGAATATTACAGTGGGTTTTTTTTGTAGTTGTTTGTTTGTTTTCTGTTTTAAGCCAAAACAGAGGTCAGGAGGAAATGGGGGTGATGGATGGGTGGCCAGTGAAAACCTTCCTGGAGGTGCCGCTTGAGTAGGGATCTAAAAAAAAAGTGGAGTGAATCATGGAGGTATAGGGCAGAGGCAGCATATTGAGAGAGTGTGGAACTTCCCTGGTGGTCCAGTAGCTAAGTCTCTGCACTCCCAATGCAGAAGGCCATGGGTTCGATCCCTGGTCAGGGAACTGGATCCCACATGCTGCAAAAGTTCACATGTGTTAGTCACTCAGTTCTGTCCAACTCTTTGGGACCTCATGGTCTATAACCCGCTAAGCTCTTCTGTCCATGGAATTCTCCAGGCAATAGTGCTGGAGTGGGTAGCCATTTCCTTCTCCAGGGGATCTTCCTGACCCAGGGATCAAACCCTGGTCTCATGCATTGCAGGCAGATTCTTTACCATCTGAGCCCCCAGGGAAGCCCTGTCACATACTACAGCTGAAGATCTCGAGGGCTGAAACTAAGACCTGGGGCAGCCAATTACATAAACATTTTTTTAAAAATAAATAAAAGAAAAAATGTATTAAAATGCCTCAGATCCTTTCTGGCAGACAGGTGCTTAAGTAGCTCCTGATGTTGTTAGTAGCAGGAGTAGGCATAGTGTGGTTATTCTAACAGAAGCATCAAGGCAAGAGAAAGGAGGCAGGTGAGGAGATGCAGGCCCCCTGGAGCTGTAGTTGAGACAGTGGGTGGAACGGACAGACAGCATCTTCCCATTTTACAGATCAGCAGACTGAGGCTCTAGGAGATGGGGTGAACCGCCCACGGTCACACGGCTGGTAAGCCCACCCCAGAGCATCCCTGCGCGTGCCTGTCTCTGCAGGAATGCTCGCCCTACGCGGCCCACCTCTACGATGCGGAGGACCCGTCCACGCCCCTGCGGACGGTGCCCGGGCTCTGTGAGGACTACTGCCTGGACATGTGGCAGACGTGCCGGGGCCTCTTCCGGCACCTGTCTCCAGACCGTGAGCTCTGGGCGCTGGAGGGCAACCGCGCCAAACTCTGCCGCTCTCTGTCCCTGGACGACACCGACTACTGCTTCCCGCGCCTGCTGGTCAACGAGAACCTCAACTCCAACCTGGGCCGCGTGGTGGCTGACGCGGAGGGCTGCCTGCAGCTGTGCCTGGAGGAGGTGGCCAACGGGCTGCGCAACCCGGTGGCCATGGTCCATGCCCGGGACGGCACCCACCGCTTCTTCGTGGCCGAGCAGCTGGGGCTGGTGTGGGTCTACCTGCCCGACCGCTCGCGGCTGGAGAAGCCCTTCCTGAACATCAGCCGCGCCGTGCTCACCTCGCCCTGGGAGGGCGACGAGCGGGGTTTCCTGGGCCTGGCCTTCCACCCCAGCTTCCGGCACAACGGCAAGCTTTACGTCTACTATCCGTGGGCGTAGGCTTTGACGAGCGGATCCGCATCAGCGAGTTCAGGGTCTCGGAGGATGACGTCAACGCTGTGGACCAAGACTCCGAGAGGTGGTTCCCTGGGAGTCCAGGCCGGGAGGGGCGGGGCTGAGATCTGGCAAGGCTGCGCACCGGCAATGGTCCATTGGATCTGTGCCGCGCCTCGAGGTGTGAAATATTTTGACTGTCACACCCAGTAAGGGGGCTGAGTCCCCTAGGAGTTCAGGGGAGAGGCAGTTGCCAAACAGACATCACGGGGACTTGAGTCCAGCTCCTGGATCAGGTACTTTAGATGATTCATTTCATTTGGTTTTCATACAGCCCCATTTTACAGATGAGGAAGTGGCGGCTCAGAGAGGTGAAGGGACTGCTAGGTCACACAGCTTGGAGTGTCAAGAGCTGCAACTCTGATCTGTCTGCTTCCCTCTCAGGCCCAACCCGCTGCTCCCACCGCCCAGCTCTGGCGGCAAAGGACCATTCTCACCTGGCTGGCCCCCACCTCCTACTTGTCACCCCCACACTCCACCCCCAGGCAAATTGCTCCTTCTCACCCTCCCAACTGCATGTTTATCTGTTCTTTGCCTCCAGGCTTCTTCTCCTCCCAATACCCAGCCTGCTTCTTGGGTATTAGTTATGCTCCAACTGTTTTGAAAACAGGTGTGACAGGGCTTTCCGCACTCAGACCATAAAGAACCTGCCCTCCTGCCATGCAGGAGACCCTGGTTTGATGCCTGGGTCGGGGAAGATCCCCTGGAGAAGTATTCTTGCCTGGAAGAATTCCAAGGACAAAAGGAGCCTGGGGGGCTGCAGTCCACCGGGTCGCAGAGTCAGACAGGACTGAGCGAGGAACAATTTTTGACCTAGCCTGGTGTGAAGGGCATACATGATCTGTCTCCAGTAAGAAAATAAGTCCTGTGCCAGGTTATCCAAATAGGCAGAATTTGATACTGGGAATTAGTTCCTCAGGTGTTGGAAATGATGAATGAGAAATGGGGGGGGGGGGAGGCAACCCTGAGTTCAGCAGCTGAAGGGAGCTGACTTCACCTCTGGACTGTGAGAGGCAGGGTTCCTGGAGCCTCTGAGCTGGGGCCGCTGGGTAGAAGCTGGAACCATGGTGGGTCTGGGTGGGGGCAGCTGGAACCAGGGAAGAGGTGCAGCTGCTGCCAAGACACTGCCTGAAGCAGAGAGAGAGAGGGAGAAATACCCCTGAATCTCCCCTGCCCCCCATCTTATCTCCTGACAGTGCTTTCCTTGGCTGAACCTAGCTGGAGTTGAGGCCAGTTAGCTGAGGAGCATGGGAAATGTAGTTTGCAGGAGCTGGTAAAGCATCTGCCTGCAATTCAGGAGACCAGGGTTCCCATCCCTTGGTTGGGAAGATCCGCTGGAGAAGGGAATGGCACCCTACTCCACTATTCTTGCCTGGAGAATCCCACGAACAGGAACCTGCCCAGCTACAGTCCATGGAGTCGCAAGGAGTCAGACGTGACTGAGCAACTAACACTTTCACTTTCTCCCCCACAACTCCAGTCTCCTGCCAATGCTTCCCTTGGCTGAACCTAGCTGGAGGCCAGTTAGCTGAGGAGCATGGGAAATGTAGTTTGCAGGAGTTGGCCTTCTGAAGTGGAGAGCAGGTAAGAGGAGGACCGGGGCTCATCTGAGGACAAATGAGCAAATAACAGGACATCATGCATTCAATAAAATTATAAACTTGACATTGAAAGTACAAAAAGAAGGAATCAAACTGACTAATGTGAGAATCTCATGTATTAATAGATTTTGCCTGTGAGCTTCCTGGCAGCCAGAGCAAAAAGAGAAAGCATAATTCTCATTATCTTATATGAGGCCACATAACTGATTCTCCAAGAGAGGTCAAGTTTGTCATGTGACTCTCACAGAAGGGAGACAGAGAGACAGGATGAATGTGTCTTCAATGATGACTTTAAAAAATAGATTCCTGATGAAGACTGAAGGTGGAACACAAGATAGACAGATGAACATATTTCAGAATTGGGGTCAGCAAGGGTCCCTCTGGGGACCTCACAGTAGCAGCCTAGAACCTGACTCTTGCAGGGGAAGAGTAGGCATGGCTGGCTCAGGGCAGAGCCAGGAATGAACGGTCATCCTTGCCTCAGTCAGCTGTCAGTCTCTTTTCTCAGGGCTGGATGTCCAACGGTCTGGGCTGTCCTTTCCACGGGGGACCTAGTTTGGGGATTGTGTGTGGCTCCCCATGTCATGTATGTTGATCTCACAGTAGAAAGGCTTCTGGTCTTGGTTCTGAAGGTCGAAAGTCCTGGGTTCAAGGTACCTGACATTGCTGTATCTCAGGTTTTTTATCTGCATGAATGAAGGATTGGCCAGTCAGTCGCCAATCCTGGAAAACCTAAATTGGCCTAAGCATTTCGGTCAAAGGGAATTTAATACAGGGAACTGGCTAATATTAGGAGGGCTGGAGAAGGAAAAGGAGAGGGTCAAGTTCCCTAGAGATGAGTTCTTGTGAGAAGCGAGGGGAACAAAAGGCAAAGTTGTCTTGGTGCTGCTGGGTTTTGCCGCTCCTGGTACCCAGATGTCTGGGCAGAAAGCCAGGAGTCCACATTCACCAGCCGCTGTCGCCCATCCTGCAACCATTGCTTCCGGAGGCAGTGCCAGAGACCAGGGACATGGGGCTCCTCCCTTCCCCTTGCCTGCCACCCTCTCCTGGCAAGCCCTAACTGGAGGCTAGCTGACTGGCAGTGTGGTGGAAGACTCCCGCCCTGGCAGTAAAGGAGGTCACTGAGAAGTGAGTGTGGAGCTGAGCACAGTCCACACCCTCCAGCCCGCCTCCCTAGAAGTTACAACCATAGCAAATGAGAGACTGTGTCACAAGTGCTCAGATTAAGTGGCTGGTGTGTGGGTAGCTATGATGATGAAGAAACTAGTCGTGCCAGTGACTGGGTCAGCGGTTTCAGTTGATCATAACAGGCAGGGGCTAGTTGTGGGGGAGCAGTGGAAAAACGCACTAGACCAGAACCAGAAGTCCAGAGTTCCTGTCCCAGCTCTGCCATCTGTGGACTGTGTGACCTTAGGCAAGTTGCTCAACCTTTCTGAGCCTCTTGGATCTCATTGGCATAGTGATGTGACTTATCCCTCCCTAGCCTGCCAGATCCCTATAAAAATCACTTCCTATAAAGGATATGGAAAGTCTTTCCAACTATGAAATGGCATCTAAGAGAGAGGAGGCTTTATTACTGTGATCTTGTTTTGTGTTTCTGGCTGAGATTTGTTTGTTTGTTTGTTTGTTTTTGTGGGGGGTGGCTTATCTCCTTTTAGGATAATCCTGGAAATCGAAGAACCAGCCTCGAACCATAATGGAGGCCAGCTGCTCTTCGGGGATGATGGGTACCTCTACATCTTTACCGGAGATGGCGGGATGGCTGGAGACCCCTTTGGGAAGTTTGGAAACGCCCAAAACAAGTATGTTCTGATTTGGTTGGTGGGTGGGTTGGTTTATGTACTCTCTTGGAGGGGGAATGACTTCCTCAGCCATGAAACTAGGGCAATAGAAATGGTTTGGGCCCCAGCTCAGCCTGCAGCTAGCCAGCTGGGGTACCCAGTGCCTTTCTCCTTATCAGTTAGAAAGGAATAATGATCATCTCCATAGGGAGGCTTGTTATGAGGAATAAAGGTGATGGGTACCTGAAAGGCAGCATCACAGAACCTCTGGGAAGATGAGATTTTTTCTCTAAAGTCTGCCCAGCCCTGCTGGAGCCAGAGGAAGGAAAAGGACGCTTCCCAGACCAAATGGGGAGTGTGAGCTGGCTGGAGCAGGGCTGTATGGATGAGCATGTGGGTTTTCTACCCCAAGGGTCACCCAAGATGACCCTGAAATTGAAGCAGAGTCTTGCTCTCAGTTCCTCACTTCTGGGCTTGAGAAGATGGCCTGCCACCATTCCCTTTCTTACACACACACGCACACACACACATACACAGTCTCAAGTGTATAGATGAGGATACCCAGGAGTCTCAGGGCAGCCTCCTCCATTCTCTCAGCCCAAATCACAAAACCTTCCTCAGCCCAGAGAGTAAAAATAGCGCATATGATGCTGATTACAGTAATTAAAGTGTTCCCAATTTGTGACTTGTGCTTTCATATGTGACAGCGTAAGAATCATTGCAGTTTTCTCATGTTGGGGATGTATTTAGAGATGAAGTCGAGAAAATAGAAATTAAGGATTTGTGGATAATTGGACAAGACTTAAAACATTATTTTGCTGCTATGAGTTTTGCCCACTTACATATCAAAGCCTGGAGCATGGTGTGTGGGCTCTGGGGAGTAATCCGAAGCTTGGTGCAGAGCAGGCTGGAGAGTGTGAGAGGAACTCACTGGAGCAGAACCTAGAGGTCCACAATAGGGGATTAACTGTGGGGCAGCTACTGGGCGGGGGGAGCATTTTATCATCATGACAGAGGACACTTGTGTGGTGTCTTTAGTGACGACAGAAATGCTTGGGTGCTGATGCTCCGTGAGGGTGTGGGGTACACGGTTGCCTCAAATGGGCAGAGCAGCCAGTCCTGCCTTAAGAAGCCCAAAGGGAGTACACCCAAATGCGAGGGGAGAACCTTGCAGCAAGTGCATCAAAAACTCACAGATGAAGGGACTTCCCTGGTGGCCCAGCGGTTAAGACTCTGCTCCCAGCGCAGTTCAATCCCTGGTCAAGGAATTAGATCCCACAATTTACAACCAGGATTCCCATGCCAAACTACAGATCCCACACGCCTCACCTAAGACCCGACACGGCCAAAGAAATAAAGACTGTAAAAAAGGCCACAGATGAAGAGGGTGTGTTCCCCTCTTCACACCTTTAAGCATGTTGCAGATTCCATCGTGGGTCACTTTTGCCCTGCAATGAATGAGCCCCAGAAGCTGGTCACCCCAGTGGCTTCGTGGAGGTCCAGGCTGCAGCTGCGCCCTGTTCCTCGTGGCTCTGGAGGGAACGTGCTGAGGTCTCGCTCCCAGGTCCCAGAAGCCGATGTTGCCGGGCACCTGAAGGGACCTCACTTCCCAGTCCAGAGCTGCCTGGGAGACTGGCAAGTTGTTCCCCTCTCAGAGCCTGAGTTCAGGATGGTGTGTGTGGAGCATGGGGTGAGCGGAACTGCTTTGGAGGCGTTTTCGGCCCTCTGAACTGCTGTGTGAGAGAGAAGGCAAGAGCCCCACCTCCCACTTCCTGCCAACATCTGCCACGTTCTCTCCCATCTCCCTGCCCTCCCTTGTACTCTTACATGGTGCACTTGACTTTGATTGCAGTTATTCATTCATTCACTCACCAAACACTTAATGAGCACCTACTGCATGCCTGTTGCTGTGTGAGGTGCTGCAAGTAAGCTGTAAATAGACGTTATTTTCCTAGTATCATTTTCACCCTATAGCACAGTCCTGCAAAGAAAGAGAGGGGCCATCTAATATTACAGCAGAGAACCCAAGGCCTGGGGAGGTCAGAAAGTGCGGTGAAGAGCTTGGGTTTCTGCAGCCAGGCTACCTAGGCTGGATCTCCGTCCTATGGTTCATGAAGCGTGAGGCAAGTAGGGGTGCTCTATGGCCTCTCTGAGCTCAGCTGCCCCATCTGTGAAATAAATGGCGATCACAACAGCACCCACTTACCTAAAAGACTGGGGTTTCCCTGGTGGCTCAGTGTGTAAAGAACCTGCCTGCCAACGCAGGAGATACGGGTTTGATCCCTGGGTTGGGAAGATCCCCTGGAGAAGGAAATGGCAACCTGCTCCAGTATTCTTGCCTGGGAAATCCCATGGACAGAGGAGCCTGGTGGGCTGGAGTCCAGAGAGTTGGAAGAGCTGGACATAGTGACTAAAGGACAACATAGCCTAAAAGATTTGTTGTGAGGATGAAACAAAGCAACAGATGGTATGTAAGTCAAATGTTTAGGATGGAGCCTGGCACACAGTAAGGTGTTTGATAGTGTCAAACTGAATGATTGGGGTTACCTAGCCGGTGGATGGCTGCTGAGGACTTGAGCTTGGGGGTCTCTGGCCCCAGAGCCAACGCTTGCCTTGCACCTGGGGCAGCCTTGGGCTCCAGGCCCCCTACCTCCAGCCCCAGCCCTGCCCCAGTCCGTGCTTTCTCCCGCAGATCGGCGCTGCTGGGTAAGGTGCTGCGCATCGACGTGGACCGCAACGAGCGCGGCCCGCTCTACCGCATCCCGCCGGACAACCCATTCGTGGGCGACCCCGCCGCGCGGCCGGAGGTCTACGCCTTCGGGGTACGCAACATGTGGCGCTGCTCCTTCGACCGCGGCGACCCGGCGACGGGCGCAGGCCGCGGGCGCCTCTTCTGCGGCGACGTGGGCCAGAACAAGTTCGAGGAGGTGGATCTGGTGGAGCGCGGCCGCAATTACGGCTGGCGCGCCCGCGAGGGCTACGAGTGCTATGACCGCAAGCTGTGCGCCAACGCCTCCCTCGGTGACCGCCCCGCCTCACCCGGCTGCGCGCCCCCCGGGGACCCCTCTCCCCAGACCTGCCGCCCCTCACTCCGCGGCTGTGCGCCCACGCCTCCTTCGGTGGCCCTCTAACCGGATGCGCGCTGTGGCCAGCCGCGCCCACCAGGGACTTCCCTCACCTGCTCTTCCCTCCGGAACGGCTCCCCCGCCGCCCCTCCCCAAATCACTTCCTGCCCGGCAAATCCTTGCCCTCTCCGTACCTTACAAACTTTAGGCATCACCCTTTCCCGTTGACTCTCTGGGGCCCTCCTAGGGACTTCCCACCCCCTGGCCTGGCAGGACTCAGGACCACCCGCGGAGCCTCCGGGGTGGAGGGGGGGGGTGCCGCAAGCTCACCCAGCGTCTCCCCACTCTGCAGATGACGTGCTGCCGATTTTCGCCTACCCACACAAACTGGGCAAGTCGGTGACTGGGGGCTACGTGTACCGGGGCTGCGAGTACCCCAACCTGAACGGCCTCTACATTTTTGGAGACTTCATGAGCGGGTAAGTGACCCGACAGCAGTTCTGAGGGTCAGGGACTGCAGAGGTGAAAGGTCGGGGAACCTGAACACCACCTTTGACTGCTCTGGGTCATTTAAGCTCACCCAGCGTCTCCCCACTCTGCAGATGACGTGCTGCCGATTTTCGCCTACCCACACAAACTGGGCAAGTCGGTGACTGGGGGCTACGTGTACCGGGGCTGCGAGTACCCCAACCTGAACGGCCTCTACATTTTTGGAGACTTCATGAGCGGGTAAGTGACCCGACAGCAGTTCTGAGGGTCAGGGACTGCAGAGGTGAAAGGTCGGGGAACCTGAACACCACCTTTGACTGCTCTGGGTCATTTGTCTCTTGGAAGCCAGGATCTGTCATTGTGCCACCTGGCCAGAGAGGTCATGGTGCTGGAGAGAAGGGACCTGGGGATTCAGCTGAGGTCAACCCACTGGGCCCCATGGAGCCTTGCTGCCTCCACCTACTGAACCCCCGGAGAGGGGTGGGTGTGTTGGAGGAAAGAAGGGTGCGGTAAATCACATCCCAAACAGGTTTCAGAGAGAGTTCAAGACCATACCTGCCAAGTCTGACGTAGGTCAGACTTTTTCCCAGGGGAGCTTACAGAGCCTCATGACCACCTGTTTTTCTCATTATACAGAGGGGAAAACCGAGGCCCAGAGAGGCCCAGGGAAGCCACACACCTGCCATGATGTTTTAAAATACAGCTGAGATGACCCGTGTCCGAAGCCTAGCGCGCTTATTAGCTGTGTGACCTTGAGCCAGCTGCTTCACTTCTCTGAGCTTTAATTTCCTCATCTGCAAAATGATAATAGTACCTGCTTACTAAGCTTAATTTGAGTCCTGTTCATACATATATGGGGAAGTTCCCTGGTAGCTCAGATAGTAAAGCATCTGCCTACAATGTGGAAGACATGGGTTCAATCCCTGGGTCAGGAAGATCCTCCGGAGAAGAAAATGGCACCCTACTCCAGTATTCTTGCCTGGAAAACCCCATGGATGGAGAAGCCTGGTGGGCTACAGTCCATGGGGTCACACAGAGTCGGACATGACTGAGTGACTTCACTTTCACTTTTCACTTTCATACATATACAGCACTTAGAATCTAGAATGCCCAGTTTCTGGTTGATTTGTTGTTTTGTTTTATTAATAAAATGGAAGGATCTGTTAGTGACCTCAGGACCTTCCCAGCCTCCTGTGAAATGAATTTTTTTTTTCTTTTTTTTGGTTACACCATGCAGCTTGAGGGCTTCCCTGGTGGCTCAGAGGATAAAGCGTCTGCCTGCAGTGCAGGAGAGCCAGGTTCAATCCCTGGGTTGGGAAGATCCCCTGGAGAAGGAAATGGCAACCCACTCCAGTATTCCTGCCTGGAGAATCCCAAGGACAGAGGAGCCTGCCGGGCTGCAGTCCATGTGGTCGCAGAGAGTCGGACACGACTGAGCGATACACTCCCCTCTCACTCTCATGCAGCTTGAAGAATCTTATTTCCCCAGCCAGGGATCAAAGCCAGGTCCCCTGTAGTGGAAGTGTGGGGTCCTAACCACCGGATCACCAGTTCTTAATTATTCCCACCCTAGCCTCTCCACGTAAGGGCAGTTGAACAGGGTCTCTGTTCAGAGAGGGAGTAAGGAAGCCTGAGGCTGGCAGAGTTCTCACCTCTTGCAGGCTGCTGGACCGAGGTGGGTTTGTGGCCATCTGTCTACAGTTGGAGCTGACAGAAAACCTTGACCTGGGCCTCTGGTTGCTGGGTCCTTCTCCCAGCTTGGAGAGTCTCCCTCTGGACTCAGTTATCTCATCTGGAAAATGGGTCTAGATGAAACCTCTCTTTTTACCCCGATTCTCCTTTCACTCTTCTGCTACGCCCCCCACCCCCACCCCAGAAATGTCCAAGTCACCAGAACATAGAAATTCAGTGAATTTGGCTGGCACTTGCCGAGCTCCTCTGCTGGGTCAGGCTTCATGCCGGGGCTAGAGCAACAAAGTTGAAGAACGCCTCACACCCAAGTCAGGTGTGAGTCTCACTTGGTCCATTGGAGTCTGGCCTCAGAGAGCCCATGTTCTCTGGGGAAGCCCAGCACAGGAGCAGTCAGGAGGGCTTCTAGGAGGAGGGGCAACCAAGCAGGGCCTGAAAGTATCCGTAGGCGACTAACAAGCGTAGAAGGGAGTAGGGACAAAGTCAGCACATTCTGGAGACGCCAAATCCTCCACTCTGGGAATTCCCTGGTAGCCCAGTGGGGAAGACTTTGCCTTCCACTGCAGGGGCCATGGATTCATCCCTGGTGGGGAGCTGAGATCCCACGTGCCTTGCGGCCCAAAACACCAAAACATAAACAACAGAAGCAATATCACAACAAATCCAATGACTGCTTTTAAAATGGTCCACATCAAAAACAAAAAACAAAAAACCCAGCTTCTCCATTTCACGCTCCCAAGTAGAGGCAGCTCCCAAGTCTATGCAGCCTCGGAGGCTTCTGAACTGGAAGTTGGCTCCTGACTGCCTCCTGCTGGTCAGTGGTTGGAACTGAACCGAGGAGGCTGAAACCAAGTTGGTCTTGTTCACCCCTGCGCTTCTCCTGGGCTTCCCTGACGGCTCAGGCGGTAAAGAATCTGCCTGCAATGTGGGAGACCTGGGTTGGATCCCTGGATTGGGAAGATCCCATGGAGGACAGCATGACAACCCACTCCAGTGTTCTTGCCTGGAGAATCCCACGGACAGAGGAGCCTGGGGGCTGCAGTCCGTGGGGTCAGAGTCGGGCACTGCTGAGTGACTCAGCACACGCGCTTCTCCTGCCGTGTACTGGGTTGGCCAGTTTGCTCGGGCTTTTCCGTACACCTACAGAAACACCCAAGCAAACTTTTCGGCTGACCCAACAGCCGGTGCTTGGTAAAGACTGCACGGAGGGCAGGCTTCCCGGATGTGCGGTCTGTGCACTTGCACAGACGTGCCCAGAAGGGCCCCCGCTCAGTTTAACGATCTGCCCTCACTGTCTTGAAACTTTTAGTACATTTTGAACAAGGGTCCTTGCACGCTCATTTTGCTCTGGACCCCGCATATTATGTGGAGTCCTGGTTGCATGGCTAACAGATGAGTGGATGGGTGGGTTGGTGAGTGGGCTTTCCCCAGGCACCCTGCCAGGCAGGACCCCTCAGCCCATCCCCCTTTGCAGGCGTCTGATGTCCCTTCGGGAGAACCCGGAGACAGGCCAGTGGCGGTACAGCGAGATCTGCATGGGCCGAGGTCAGACCTGCGCGTTCCCAGGCCTCATCAACAACTACTACCCACACATCATCTCCTTCGCCGAGGACGAGGCTGGTGAGCGCTCCTGAGGCCCTTCCATCTGGGCTGCCTGGCACTGACCCCCCACCCCTGGGTCCTTCTGGCCTGGGATTCCCGGGATGGCGTCTCAGGCCTGAGTCACCTTCAGGCTGGAGAATGACTAGTTCAGAGGTGCCTTGCTTGGATGTCAGTTCTCACCTGTCTGAGCTTCCATTTCCTCATCTGGAAAATGGGAGCAGTGGTCCCCCACTCCCACCATGGGCAGAGTTACTGGGAGGGCTCACATGACCCCACAGGTAAGAGTCCAGGGAGGTTATGGGGCCAGGAACAGGTGTGATGGTGGAAAGGCAGGCAAGTGGCGGGAGAGTGCCTCCCTGGGGACCCCCAGCACCCTGGATTCCTGATGGGAAATGCACTGGGGCCTATGAATGAAGCTGCATTGTCCTCGGAGAGTGGTAGGCACTGCTTTCCTGCCTGTTAGTGGGTCCCCTGTTCAGGCGCTTGTGTTTTCAATGCCAGGAGCAGAGGGGGAGGGGAGAGGAAGAAGGACCCTAGGGGCTGGATCCCGCCTTTGTCCTTGGCCCCGGATTGTCCCTGGACAAAAGCCGAGGGGCCCCCAGAGGGGCCTGGTGGATGCTTGGCCAGGTTACTAGGCAACACCCTCCCGAGGGCCTTTCGAGAGGTGTCCCCCCACAGGGCCCAGTGCCCAGAGCCCCCAGGCCTGAGTCTGGGAAACCTTTGTTGAACCGACACTCCGTCAGAATCTAAGTTTTCACAGGGCAGCCCCAGCCCCCACTGCCCTCCCCAAGCCCACTGGGCCCTTGAAAGCCCTTTCTTTCGGTCAGTAGGGGGTTAACATGTTTTGGAAAGGGGGGTGCCCTTTCCCGGTGCACCCCCCACAGAGCCCAGACCCAGAGGCAGGCCCAGGGGGCCCTTCTGAGTGACACCAAGGGCCAGGAGGAGGCCCCTCAAAGACAGACAGGCCGAGGGACAGCCTGCCGGTGAGTGGTGAGCGCAGGCAGGCAGCCCCTGAAACCATAGAGACCCGGGGAGCTGAGGCCCACAAACCGCCCCAGCCCCCTGCAGCCTCCGCCTCTCGGCTTGCTCTTCTGATGCTTGTACATTGCACAACAAGGACCTCTGGAGCAGTGGTCCCCCACTCCCACCATGGGCAGAGTTACTGGGAGGGCTCACATGACCCCACAGGTAAGAGTCCAGGGAGGTTATGGGGCCAGGAACAGGTGTGATGGTGGAAAGGCAGGCAAGTGGCGGGAGAGTGCCTCCCTGGGGACCCCCAGCACCCTGGATTCCTGATGGGAAATGCACTGGGGCCTATGAATGAAGCTGCATTGTCCTCGGAGAGTGGTAGGCACTGCTTTCCTGCCTGTTAGTGGGTCCCCTGTTCAGGCACTTGTGTTTTCAATGCCAGGAGCAGAGGGGGAGGGGAGAGGAAGAAGGACCCTAGGGGCTGGATCCCGCCTTTGTCCTTGGCCCCGGATTGTCCCTGGACAAAAGCCGAGGGGCCCCCAGAGGGGCCTGGTGGATGCTTGGCCAGGTTACTAGGCAACACCCTCCCGAGGGCCTTTCGAGAGGTGTCCCCCCACAGGGCCCAGTGCCCAGAGCCCCCAGGCCTGAGTCTGGGAAACCTTTGTTGAACCGACACTCCGTCAGAATCTAAGTTTTCACAGGGCAGCCCCAGCCCCCACTGCCCTCCCCAAGCCCACTGGGCCCTTGAAAGCCCTTTCTTTCGGTCAGTAGGGGGTTAACATGTTTTGGAAAGGGGGGTGCCCTTTCCCGGTGCACCCCCCACAGAGCCCAGACCCAGAGGCAGGCCCAGGGGGCCCTTCTGAGTGACACCAAGGGCCAGGAGGAGGCCCCTCAAAGACAGACAGGCCGAGGGACAGCCTGCCGGTGAGTGGTGAGCGCAGGCAGGCAGCCCCTGAAACCATAGAGACCCGGGGAGCTGAGGCCCACAAACCGCCCCAGCCCCCTGCAGCCTCCGCCTCTCGGCTTGCTCTTCTGATGCTTGTACATTGCACAACAAGGACCTCTGCTGGCCCAGTGTCCTCCAGGGACAGTTCACACTGCAGAGACCAGGAGGACGGGAGGCCCTGGGCAGAGCGTAGCACTGCCATCAGGGATCCCTGGCTGCGCATGGAGTTGGGGGCCATGGCTTCCCACAGATTAAGGCTGGATGGGGCCTTAGAGCGCGCCCGGTCCAATGCTGCCACTTTACAGATGGGGGAACTGAGGCTGGCTTTTCCTGCCCAGCCTTGGGATGTGGGGGTGGGGCACTGGACACAGCCTGGCCCCCCAAGGCCTCCCAGAGCAGAGTCTCAAGCTGGAGCTCTGTCAAGCAAAGGCAGTCAATGGAGAAGTGCATCCAGGCCAAGGGGGCAGCACGTGCAGTGACCCCAAGTTCCTCCAGGACCCGGAGTGTAGGTTCAAGGAGGGCTGCCCAGCCAGGGAGGAGCCAGGCCGCTCCCAAGGCCTCTCTCCAGAAAGGTGCCCAGAGACTGGAAGTGATGGCTCAAGTTCATGGCTGTGCCTGTGGACTCTCCAGCAGGGACCAGCTTGCTGGGACCCTGCTCCCTCCCACAGGGTGCAGCCGCCTTGTGGGCCTATTCCACCCCACCACCCCCACCAAGGTAGGGATGGGGCTCCTGGAGGGAGGAATCAGAGGGCATTGACCGCTCAGCATCCTGCCCTCCCCAGCCCCCAGTTCCCCTGATAGCTGGCTCTATCCTAGTTACACCGGTCACCTCTCAAGCGTCTTCCCCTTCAAGAATTCTCCAGGTTTCCTGGGTCTTGATTCTCAGACACCACCATCATGTAGCCCTCCATGACTGCACCAGTCACCAGGGTCATGCTTTCCTCCAAGCTCCCATCTCACTGCCTGTCCCAGCCTCTCTTTGGGGAATCCACCCCTGCCCCGATCCTTGGGAGAGCTATTCACTGCCTCTTATAAGGATGGGAGGATTTAGCACAGCTGAACCATCACACTGAGCCACATGTGCCTTGTGTCTAGGCCCTCCCAGCTACCATACATCCTACATCAGCGTGGGCTTGGGGGCAGCAGATGTTTCTGAGTTCAGGGCCTGCCTAACCATTCACCGGCTGTGTGACTTGGGCAAGTCACTTGACCTCTCTGAGCCTCTATTTTCTCATCTGTACATTGAGAATAATGAAACCTACTTTCTGGACATTTGTACCTGTGGCTGCAAGGGCCAGGGGGTGGGATACGGGTGAGGAGAGAGCAGAGAAATCAGTTCCCCTGAGAGCATCCATGGTCCGGGTGCTCGTAATTCCACTTCTACAAACTGAGGCTGAGAGGGCCTGTCCCAGAGCCGCGGGAGCTCACGTGGGGCCAAGCGCCGGGGCCGGGATTCACACCCAGACTCCCCAGGCCTGTGCTCTTCTGCCCCTGCTGCCGGTCTGGGAGGTGCCTGCTGCTCCATGGAGAGAAAGGGGTCCCTGTCCCCAAGGGCCAGGCAGGACCTGAGCCCTGGGTGCCTGTGACAATAACAACGGCAGCAATAGTTCACACTGATGGAGCAGGCACCCCACGCTCTTGTTATCCTCACAACAGCCCTACGAGGCAAGCCTTTGGGGGAATGCGGAAGCTGGTCACCAGTAAGCAGTCGGTGGGGAGGGGGGCAGTGGACCCCCACTGGTGCTCAGAGGTGTGTGTGCTGGGCATGAGACCGGGCAGGGAGCAGGAGTGGGGTCCCTGGGGTCAGCAGGAAGGAGGCATGAGCAGAGGTCAGAGCCGGGGCGGGTGCAGGCAGAGTGGCCAGCACCCCGGGAGGCTGTGCTGCAGCGACCCCAGGGTGCGTCTGGATGCCTTTCGCAGCCTCATCTCCCAGTTCTGGGGCCTGGAGAGGTACACTGACCCGCAGCATCTCCCGTCCTGGCTCAGCGAGGTTGGGGTGTGTCCAGAGCCTGAGGTTCGGGCGTGGGGCTGGCCCAGAGGGTGTTTCAGGCAGCAGTCTCACCCTGTGCTTTGCGTCTTGTTCCAGGGGAGCTGTACTTCATGTCAACAGGCGTGCCAAGTGCCACTGTGGCGCGTGGGGTGGTCTACAAGGTGATCGACCCTTCCAGGTGAGTGCCCGCCTCCCGCCCACCCCCACCCCCGAGGGCCTGAGCCCTCTGTCTGCCAGGAGCACTCCCCTCCGTTACCGCACTTCCCCTCTCTACCGCATCCTAAGGTGGGTGTGATTAACACCCCATTTTTCAGAAGAGAAAACTGAGGCCCAGAGAGGGGAAGTGACTAGCTAAGCTCATGCTGCTGGTATGGGCAGATATAAGATTCAGAACCTCTCTGCCAGCCTCAAAGTCCTGCTGTATTCATAGGTGGCGCTATTGGTAAACACACACACACACACACACACGCACACGCACACGCACACGCGCACACACACACACACACACATACGCACATTCACAGAAACACTTGCCAACGCAGGAGACGCCAGAGATGCAGGTTCGATCCCTGAGTCAGGAAGATCCCCTGGAGGTGGGCATGCAACCCACTCCAGTATTCTGGCCTGAAAAATCCCATGGACAGAGGAACCTGGCAGGCTACAGTCTCTGGGGCTGCAAACAGTCAGACACAACTGAAGCAACTTAGCACGCACACTCCATCCTTAAAAAGGTGCCCAAGATACCAATGGGGGCTGATAACCATGGGCCCCACCATCACATTTTTAAAATTCTTTAAAACATTTTAAAACAGCTTTTGTTTTACAGATAAGTTGCCACGATAGCACAGTCTCCCATACAGCCACCATTCAGTATTCCCTATTATTATGGTACATTTGTCATGATTAAGGACTTCCCTTTGGCTCAGATGGTAAAGAATCTTCCTGCAATGCGGGAGAACCAGGTCCCATTCCCTGGTCAGGAAGATCTCCTAGAGGAGGGACTGGCAACCCACTCCAGTATTCTTGCCTGGAGAATTCCGTGGACAGAGCACCCTGGTGGGTTACAATCAATAGGGTCTGAAAGAGTCAGACACGACTGAGCAACTGGCACTATCACAGTTAATGAATCGATACTGGTACTTTACTGTTCATTAAATGCCTCGCTTTTTTAAAAGTCAGGTACCTCCATACTTAAAAAAAAAAAAGGATTCCTCTGGTTTTTGGCTCATGTCCTTTGCTTTGGAATTCCATCCAGAGCTCCACGTTGTATTTAGTCACTGTGTCTCATTAGCTTTCTCTGGTCTGTGATCGTCTCTCAGACATTCCTCATTTACCACACTGTTTTGTTGAAAGCACAGAGCTCTTCATTATTGACATAACTATCAAGAAAAACATAAGTGCTGGCTTCTTTCCCTTCTCTGAGGTCTTGGCCCCGTTTGGATTGCTGTCGTTGTGGAGGAACACGTGCAGACTTTGCATTTTTCTTCGTCGGTCTGTCCTTATTTTGTTAAACATTTCCACTTTGCAACATCACCCTCAGAAGGCTCGTTTTTGATGGCTGCATAATTTTCTGTTGAGTCACTAGTGCCGTGACTGCCTTATCCATCCCTTGGACAGTTAGGTTATTTCCAATTTGGAGAGGAAAAATGCTTCTCTAAGGAAATATCACCTAATTCATGCCAGATGCTGCCTGAGACCCACCAACTCCTTTAGTCTGTACAGCATCCTTCTGGGCTCATGCATGCAAGACTAGTCTTTTTTTCAGTTGTGTCCCAGTCTTTGTGACCCCATGGAGCCTGCCAGGCTTCTCTGTCCATGGGATTTTTCAGGTAAGAATATTGGAGCGGGTTGCCATTACCTCCTCCAGGGGATCTTCCTGACCCAGGGACCAAATCTGCATCTCTTGCATCTCCTGCATTGGCAGGAGGATTCTTTACCACTAGCGCCACCTGGGAAGGGTAGCTATTCCCTCCTCCAGGGGAATCTTCCCAACCCAGGGATCAACCCTGCGTCCCTTGCAGCTCTCTGGGCTCATGACCCGCTTACAACAGAGGGATCTGAGGCTTAGGGATCTCTGCTCAAGGTCTCATGGGTCAGAGGAGCAGGCAAGAGGCTAGACTCCCCTTTCCCGTACCGTCTCTGACCCTTCTCATCCCTTGCACTTTCCTCTTTTGGGATCCACGTTGTTTTTGTACCCACAATGTATGGCACAGGGGCCACATTCCAGAACATTTGGAAAATGAAGAAATGGGAAGTGGAGGGGGTGGGGGGGGTCCTCTGCCCAAACATAACCACTGTGGGATTTTACTGGGTGCATCTCCTACCCTTTGGCAAAACAAAATTTTTTTTACGTAATTTCCTTAAGGAACAAGACCCAGCTAGGTTGGTCTGACGCGTGTGGCTATTATCTGGAGCTCAGAGCAGCCGGAAAAACCACCCTTTCTGCAGCTTGGAGAAGGATGTGAACCAGGCTGTGTTTCAGCCTCGGGGGGTGGGGGGGGGGAACGGCCCACGTCCCCCCCTCGCTTTCTCCCTTCTGCTGGGGCTGTTTGAAAGCCACCGGGGTCACGTGGCTGCTTCAGCCCTTGGGCTTTCCCCTCGTGCTCCTGGAACCCATTGAAGTCTCGGACCCACGTGGGCTGGTCCCAGAATAGGGTCGGTTCCATTCAAAGACTCACAGATCAAGGGCCAGAAGCTCATTAAAATGGGATTCCATTCCTTCCTTGTGCCCCTCCAAGATGTCCAAGGAGACCCGATTCAGAGCCCTGGCGACCCTTCTCAGGCTCTTTTCTCTCCCGCGCTCTCCAGCCTGGCCCTCCAAGGCCCCCAGTTCCCTCAGCTCTGCTGCCAGCCCCGAGGCTCTCCCACTCTCCCCACTTTATTCTTCAGATCGACTTAACCTTTCTCTTTGATTCTGTATCACCAGAAATCTCAGAACCAGAGGGACAGAGAGACGCTCCTCAAAGGCTGTGGGGGATGGGGGCCAGGGTAAGATGCAGGGGTGAGGCTACCGTGGCAGCTACCGGAGTCAGCCCCGGCCGGCTGGGGAGGAGTGGGACGCTTGATCCCACCCCAAGCACGCTTCATGCCCTGAGTTAGCAGTGGCCGCTGGGGCCCTCGTGCACTTCAGGCAGAGGCTTGAGTGGGTGTGCGGCAGGTGTTCCTGTCCTGGGGTTGGGCTCTTGGGGTCTGGGAGGCGTGTGCAGCAGGAGTGTGCTGTTGGGTCTGACCCTCGTAGCCTGCCAGGCTCCTCCATCCAGGGCTTCTCCAGGCAAGAATACTGGAGTGGGTTGCCGTTTCCTTCTCCAGGGGATCTTCCCGACCCAGGGATGGAACCTCTGTCTCTGGAGTCTCCTGCAGTGCCAGGCAGATTCTTTACCACTGAGCCACCTGGGTGAAAGTGAAAGTCGCTCAGCCGTGTCTGGCCCTTTGTGACCCCATGGACTGTGAATTCTCTAGGCCAGAATACTGGAGTGGGTAGCCTTTCCCTTCTCCGGGGGATCTTTCCAACCCAGGGATTGAACCCAGGTCTCCTGCCCTGCAGGCGGATTCTTTGCCACTGAGCCAGCTGGGTGCTGCCCCATGAATGGCCACCCTTGTTACCGTCCACACCAGCCCAGGCCTGAATGCATACCTGCCCTTCCCCTTCATGCGTGGCTGCAGGGGGTGGGTGATACCAGAGGGACACACTCAGGGTGAGCTCCCGGGGGGTGAGGTGACTCATGACGGGACATCCGTGTGTTGGCAGACGGGCACCACCAGGCAAGTGTCAGATCCAGCCCTCCCAGGTGAAGGTCAGGAGCCGCCTCATCCACTTTGTGCCCAAAGAAAGTAAGTGCCTGCCAGCGGGAGACACCGAGGGGGTTTCTGCAGCCCACACTTGCCCCCCACCCCCACCCCTCAGATGTGCATGCTCCTAGCTGGGTCTGGATGCCCTTCCTCAGCTCCCTCACTGGGCCCAGCACAGTGCCTGGTACACAGCAGACACTCAGAGGGCGTGGAGCTCCTGAAACTCCCTTCCCCTGGTGTGTGTCAGTCCCAGGCCACGGAAGGCGGCTCGGAGGGGCTGCAAGCGTCAGAACCCATGTGGGGCAATAGTGGGTCCCAGGCAAGGCTCACTCAGAGTTCTAGGGAGGGGCAGAGAAAGGAGGTAGATTTATATGTGAGGGAGGGTGGAAAGAGTTATTCTCAGCACAAGGGCACCTTGGGGAGGGGACGTTTGGGCCAGGTCTGCTATAAGCTGGTTCTGTTTTTGACAAGCTTTGTGGGGAGGGAAGGGGTGCCAATTCTCTGGAGGGGCCAGGCAAGGCCACAGTGACTGCCCGTGGGATCTGGGGCCCTCTGAAGAGGGTATGCCCCGAGGAGGGACTGTTCCCCTGGGCTCAAGCTAGGTGGGAATGGAGACAGACCCCGTGTTGTCAGATCTTCCAGTTCTTGAGACAATCAGGACATGCATGCTTGCAGCCATCCAGCACATGTATGTGCTTCAATCTGGGGCTTTAACGCTGAGCAAGCAGATGTGGTCCCTGCCTTCTTGGGTTGTTACTGTACAATCTCCTGGTTTGGAAAACATTGGCAACTAGTTCACAATTTTAAAAACCACCCTGTGGGCCAAAGGAAATATTTTAGTGGGCTGAGTGTGCCCAGAAGGTCTCCAGCTGGCACACTGGAGGTGGGGGTGGGTCAGGAAGAGGGGGACTAGGCAGCAGGGCGGTGGGGGTGCCTGGCCCTGAAGAAGGAGAAGGAGTTTGGGGGAAGGGTGAGCTGGGTGTTCGAGGGTGGGAGGTAATTCTAGCCGCAGTTGGTTTCAAACCTTGGCCCTTTCCCACTCACTCATGCAGTAGTTTCTGCTCTTCTGCGCTGGATGCTGAGGCTACAGAAGTCAGACCAGGCCGTGTCCTGGCTGGGGCAGACAGAGAAGTCATTTAGTGGCCCAGGCCCCATGGGAGAAGTTGTTCGGGGCACCTCCGGGACCAGAGCTGGGAGGAGCTGGAGGGGGTGGAGGCGGGCCGCGAAGGGCCTGGAGGAGATGAGGGTTGAGCCTGGGTGGGGAGGACGGTGGGGTCCAGAGGCGGGGGAAGGAAGGGTGCCCCGGGCAGTGAAGGCAGCAGCAGGGCTTTGCAGGATGACCTGAGAAGTGCCTCGCCCCAGCTCCAGGTTGGCATCTGTGGGGTCAGGGTGAGCCCAGAAGCACTGCTGGGAACCTCATTCTCAGGGTCTGGGCAGAGGGCGGAACTAGGACACCTTTCCCTGGGGTCTGCCTCCCGGGGTGGAGGGCTGGGGCGGCCGGGGTTCCTCTGACCGCAGGATCTTCCTCTGTGCAGAGTTCATCCGGAGGACGGAGAGCACCCCGCGGCCCACCAAGGCTCCCCGCCGCAACCGCCCCACTGCCGCTCCGCCGGCGCCCACCCCGCGGCCCGCACGGCCCACCCCGCGGCCCGGGCGCCGTCGGGGCAGCGGGCGACGGCGGGGACGGCCCGGCACAGCCGATTCCGAGCCCTCGAACGGCGCAGTGCGCCTGGTGCGGCCGGCGGGCCTCAGCCCGGGCCGCGGGCGCGTGGAGGTGTTCGCGGGGGGAAGCTGGGGCACCGTGTGCGATGACGCCTGGGACACCAAGGCGGCGGCCGTCGTGTGCCGCCAGCTGGGCTTCCTGTACGCTGTGCGGGCCGCCAAGCGCGCCGAGTTTGGCCAGGGCCACGGGCTGCCCATCCTGTTGGACGACGTGCGCTGCAAGGGCAGCGAGCGCAACCTGCTGGAGTGTGCGCACGCCGGCCTGGGCTGCACAACTGCGGCCACCAGGAGGATGCCGGCGTCGTGTGCAGCCGCGAGGACCCTGATCTGTAGGCGAGCATCGTCCGGCCAGAGCCAGGAAGGCCCCTCCACCCAGGGCGCGCGCCTGGTGCGTGCACCGGGGTCCGAGGGTGGAGCGGAACGTGGGGCGGGTGCCTGGGGTGACCCATCTGCAATGCTGTCTGGTGGAGGCGTGGGAGGCGTGTGCTGTGCGCGCTGTGTTCTCTGTTTCTGCCCCTGCGTCTACCCGGAAGCGGCAGAGTGTGTGATGGGGGTCAGTGTGGTCCCTGTGGGCGCCGTGGTTCTGGGTGGAGGTATTCTTACCTCCAAGCATCTCAAGCAGCAGGACAGAAGCACAGCCCTGAGCACCGAGGGCAGCTCCCCTTCAAGGGTGGACCTGACCACTGGCGGCATTAACAGAGGTCCACAGGTAGCTGGAGGGAGGGGACCCGGACAGCCCTGCTCGGCTGGGGAGTGGAAGGCCTGCCAGCCAGCTGGATCATGGCTGGAGAAATGCCACCCAAAGGATGTGGACCAGTGGCCTGGCAGTCAGGGTTGTGGAGGAGAACCTGAAGGCATCTAGTGGGGGCCAGGGAAGGCATCAGATGGGTGGGTCTGGGGTGCCCCGTGGGTGGTGGGAGTCAGGCTGCCCTGGGGAGGGCAGGCAGGGGGCACTAGGTGACTTCAGGCAGAAGCCTCCCGGGCCCAGCCAGTCCAGGCATCGCTGGTGAGGCGCCAGGTCTCTCCGCTCTCAAGCCTGTGCCAGGACCACCTCTCATCTCCATCCCCCACCCCAGCCCCTCAGTGAAATCCCAGGGAACCTTCTGCTTCCTCCAGCCCCGCTCCAGGGGCTGGCCAGGCTATGGACCCAGCAAGACTACTGATGCTCTGTCACCCAGGGCTGTGCCAACAGCGTGACTGTTTACAAACCCTCCTTCCCGCCTCTTTTCTCTGCCTGGAAGCTGGGGGTGGGGTGGGAGAAGGGGCCTGGGCCTGCAGTTGCCCTCCTGCTCACAGCTGGGAGTTCCTTTGCCCGCAGATGGCCCCAGCGTGGGCTCGTACTAGGCCTGTCCAGGAGCATCACTGTGGCTGGGTTTAGCCTCTGATGGGGGGCAGGGAGGAGAAGCAGAGGAGTGGTCACTGGGCAGTGAGGATGGATATGGCCCATGTCCGGGAGGGGGTTGCCAAGAGGGCTCCAGATGGGGCATCCCAACCCAACCTAGGTGTTGTCCTGAGAGTGCAGCTCAGGAGCATCAGTGTGGCTGGGTTTAGCCTCTGATGGGGGGCAGGGAGGAGAAGCAGAGGAGTGGTCACTGGGCAGTGAGGATGGATATGGCCCATGTCCGGGAGGGGGTTGCCAAGAGGGCTCCAGATGGGGCATCCCAACCCAACCTAGGTGTTGTCCTGAGAGTGCAGCTGGCACTGGGTGGCATACCTGGCAGAGAAAATGGTGCCGGCAGAAGCCTGTCCGGGCCTCCCAGCTGCTCGATGAAGCTCATTGTGGAGGATGAGGCTGCAGAGAAAAGCTTTAGGGGTTCTTTCCTGGAGAATCCCTTGGCCAGAGGAGCCTGGCAGGCTACACAGTCCATGGGGTCGAAATAGTCAGACACGGCTTAGAGACTAAACCACAACCACCACCACCCTCTCCAACTCCCCCTTCCTCTGCCCTAAGTGGGGGTGGCAAGGGCCCCAGACCCTTGTGGCTCGTCTAACCCTGTTGAGCCCCACCTGGAAACCACAGTCAGTCCCCCACGGGGTGTGGCTTCGTCATAAGAACGTGCAGCACGCCTGAACTCATTCAATCCTCCAAACAGCCCTCATCCTCCCCTTTTACAGATGGGGAAACTGAGGATCACAGACCTTCAGTATCTTAGTTGAAATATCACCCTGCCAGGGAGAGGGAGGGCAGATTTGAACATGAGCCGACTAGCCCTAATACCCGCCAGCACCCGAACCACTGAAGCTCCTGGCTATACCCGCAGAAAGTCTCAACTTGGCCAAGGGTCCCCCTGCCCCCTACCTCGGGCTGCCGGCCTCTCCGGGAAATAACTGATGGAGACCCCCATGGGTCTCCATGGGCAAGCGGGTGGCCATGGGGACCATCCAAGCCGGACTCCTCACTGGGCAGCTGGGGGAGTGAACCTGGGAGGCTGAGTGTCCCAGGCCTTTGTTCAGATGGGGCTGACCCAGGACTAGAATCCAGGGGAAGTAGGGTGGCCCCCAGGACCCTCAGAGAAGGCAGCGCCATGGCCCTGCCCGGCGAGAGGCCAGCCCTGTTGGTCCCTCTGGCCTGAAGCCGGGGATGGGTTGCAGCGTCCTCTGCCTCCTCGTCCGGGGCTCCTCTGTGCTCTTCCCTGACCCTTCCCGCCCGACAGAGCTCCCCTCTAAGTTCACGGCCTGGAGGAAATGAGCCTACAGGGCGGGGCCTGGGAGGTGGGCACCTCCCACTGACCTCAGCACCCACAGCCTGGGCCACCATCTGCGGCCCTGGCAGCTCCCCCAAGTGGTGAGCTGGAGTGGCCCAGCCCCCTCCTAGGCCCTGAGTGGCGCTGCTGTTTGGGGGATAAGCGGGGGAAGTCTCAGGTCCCATCGCTCCTGGGCAGTGCTGGCCTTGGCCGCCAGTCCTCCAGGCAGAGTGCTCCTCCTCCCCAACCCGAAGACCCATCACCCCCTCGGGCTCTGGATGAGGCTGAGGCTTCAGCCTGACTCCTGAGAAGGAGGCTCACAGTCTCACTGCTCTTGCATTAGTAACAAGGGCGGGTGGCTGACACTGGCTGAACACTTACTGCGCCAGGCTTTACATGTCAGTCACTCTTTAATACTCATTAACCCTAGGGGGCAGGTGCTGTGGTCACCTTCCCACCCATTTTACAGATGTGGAAGCTGAGGCCCCGGGGACTGAGTTACCTGCCCAATGTCACACAGCCAATATTAGAAACCAGGCTTTGGGCCTGGTCATGTGTAGTTGTGGACACGGCCCCAGGGAGGGGCAGAGTTGGGCGCAGACTCCCCGTCCAGTGCTCCTCTCATTCTGCCGCCAGCCTCAGCAAGTGGAGGGAGCAACCACAAGTGACCCTGTCGCCCAGGGACTTGGCTCCTGACCTCCGAGTCTTCCAAGGTCTCCGGGGATGGAGCTGGGTCTGGGCCAGTGCTCCTCCTGCTCCCTAGAGGCCTCTTTCCTCATCTCTTCTAAGCTGGGCTCCGGTCAGCAGCTAAAGTGATCTCTCAGAACCTGCCCAGAGAGGGCCTGTCTCCACCCAGAGTCACACAGCTCAGTCTGGAGCCCTCGGAGTCACTGCTGCAGGGATGTCCCAGGTGTGGCCCAGAGCCAAAGACTGCATCCTGGGTGTCAGCCTAAGGTAACAATACGCCAGGTCCCCGGCTTGCCTCATTCATTCCCTGTTTACCTGCATCCCTTCAGCAAGCCCCCTCCGGGCAGGGCCCGGGTGACCACCTTTCTCCCCTGGGTGCCGGACAGCTAGAGTCAGTGGCTGAAGGCCACCCCAATACAGGGCAGTTTCCAGCTCTGTAAGGCATTCCTGTGTTTCCGCCTTGCAAATGCTAGGCTTGAAGACAACGCCCGAGATACTAGAGAGCAGGGTTCCAGCCTTGACTGTGTGACCTGAGGAAGGTCACTTAGCCTCTCTGAGTCTCATTGGAAAGCAGAACTAATCATCAGGATTGTTGGAAGAAAAAAATGAGACGATCTTTACAAACATGCCCGGGCTGTTCCATGTTGCCCTCTTGATGGAAAGCTCAGTAGCAGGTTGGTGGTGTTCACGCCTACTACTTGTCAGCTGCACAAGACAGGGTGGGAAAGGGCACGCCACATGGAGAGACCAGCTTGAGAATGATCCAGCAACAAATCCTTAACATGGGGGAAGATGACCCCTTTAGCTCACATGGAGAACCCACATCTTCCTGTGGGAGCATCCATCCACTCCTGCCCTGCTGAGGACTAGCCTCAGGTGTGCAGGATCATTTAATCCTCACATTTACTCCATGTGGTACCCCTGACACTTGGAAGAAAAAAATGTTGCCTACCATTCCAGGTAAACAAGGAATGTTGCCTGCCATCAAGCCATCAGCCACTGCAGCCACCCCCTACAGTGTGCCACGAGGGATTTTCAAGCTGGAGAAAAGCTGGGCATTGGCCTTATATAGTTCAGATGCGTCTGCTGCCATTCAGTCGCTAAGTTGTGTTCAACTCTTTGCAGACCCATGGGCTGCAGCCTGCCAGGATCCCTGTTCCTCACTATCTCCTAGAGTTTGCCCAAGTTCATGGGCAAGGTTGCTCAAGATGCCTATCTGAGGAATAATTTCAGTGAGCCCAGACTCCTGCGTGTCCAGCACTAAAATCATCAGCTTGAGATGTCTGTTTTTTATGGTTAGCATTCATCTTTTGATGTTCAACTACACGTTATTTTTGCAAAAACACACATATACTATATGGTTATAGTGGCTGTTTTTGCCAAGTCATGTCTGACTCCTGTGACCCCGTGGACTGTAGCCCGCCAGGCTCCTCTGTCCATGGATTTCCCAGGCAAGAATACTGGAGTAGGTAGCCATTTCCTTCTCCAGAGGATCGTCTCAACCCAGGGACTGAGCTCACCTCTATATTTACAAGGTTTCCCAGGTGGCGCTAGTGTTAAATAACCTGCCTGCCAACGTAGGAGACATTAGTGAAGTGAAGTCGCTCAGTCATGTCCGACTCTTTGCGACCCGTGGACTGTAGCCCACCAAGCTCCTCCATTCATGGGATTCTCCAGGCAAGAGTACTAGAGTGGGTTGCCATTTCCTTCTCCAGGGGATCTTCCCGACCCAGGGCTTGAACCCAGATCTCCCACATTGCAGACAGATGCTTTAACCTCTGCACCACCAGGGAAGTACATTTATATATAGTAGTAGTGTTAGACCCGGAGAAGGCCTAATCGCCAGAACCGTCGTCTCACAGACCACCAAGACCCGAATTCGATGCAATCAGCAAGAGGGTTTATTGAACCGGCGCGCCGGGGTTCGAACTCCTCTGGAGGAGTGAACCCAGAACACTGGTCGCAAAGGATTTTTATACAGAAAAATCACAAGCAGGTGGGAATAGGGTTAGGACACTGAAAACAATGTGATTGGGGGCCATAGGCAGGTGGGGTGAGGACGTTTGATTGGTGGGCAAGGCTTAACCTTTAAGGGGATAGGTCTGCAGGTTATCAGGTTGAAACGGCTGGCTGATCACCCCGCTGCGGTTGGCCAGTCCTCAGAAAAACAGCTACCCGGAAAAGTCTAACAGAAAATACATCGCCGGGGGGGTCTCTTGCCAGGAAACTAGGCTATAAGTCATCAGTTAAGGATTAATAGAAAAACTCACCACTATAGAGGGGCTTTTTCAAGGATCAGGAGGCCATGAGTCACCAGATAAGGGGAAGGCTATTTTCCATGAGGTATGGCCTGCCTCTGGGGTTTTAGAACAAAGGAGACTTAAAATTTTAACCTAATTCCTTCAGTAGCGCTTAAGTCACTCAGTCGTGTTCAACTCTGTGTGACCCCATGGACTGTAGCCCACCAGGCTCCTCTGTTCATGGGGATTCTCCAGGCGGGAATACTGGAGTGGGTTGCCATGCCCTCCTCCAGGGGATCTTCCCAACCCAGGGATCGAACCTGGGTCTCCCACATCGCAGGCAGATTCTTTACCAGCTGAGGCACCAGGGACTATATCTTTCTCCTCCCTTACTTCTTTGGAACGGTTCCTCAGGGCTATCTGAGAGGTAATCTCAGGCTTTAGTCCTCAGTAATGTCCCCAGATAAAACGTAACTCCCAGCTTTTAGGTTGTACATTTATCTCACAGTCAGCCATTTCTAACCAGGTGATCTCCAGGGTGGCTGTGTAACTGAGTCCCAGTTGAGAGAGGAAGTGAACTTTGAGCCAAGGAGCCTGCTCTTTCTTGCTCCCTGGGCTACCGCTGGACCTGTGCCCTGCCAGACCGCTCATGCGGAAGCAGCCACTTCAGAGCCATTTTTTCCACCTGCACTTCCCTCAGTGATTCCTGCTGGGAAACCACTTCTGGTATGGAAGCCACATGGCCAGTGTCCACCACAGTGGACAGCATTTGTCCAGACCTTCCCAGAGAAGGGCCGGGTGGTTGGCCACGTGCTTCCAGGTGGTGCCCTCTGCTGGGGACTCCCAGGCAAAGGACCTCCCACCCGAGCCTTAGTATTTGGTCCCAACACTCTCTACTGGTCCCAGGAGAGCTGGGAGGATCAGAGGAGATGGCGAAGGGACAGAGCCAGAGGTCACTGGTGTTGACCGATGCACCCACTTTCTTCCTTAGTTGGACAGGCTCGCACTCACAAATGTACCCTGAGGCTGTTCAGTGGCCGCCCTGCACTGTGGCCAGAGCAGGTTAAGATCTGACCCTGGCTTCCCAGGTGGTGCTAGTGGTAAAGAATCTGCCTGCCACTGCAGGAGATGAAAGAGACATGGGCTCAATCTCTGGGTTCTGAAGATCCCTTGGAGAAGGAAATGGCAACCTGCTCCAATATTCTTGTCTGGAAAATTCCATGGACAGGGAAGTGTGGTGGACTATAGTCCAGGGGGTCGAAAAGAATCTCACACAACCAAGCATACACACTGCCCTCAAGGAACAATCGTTTGGCGTCCTCCCTTCAAATGGCCCCGGCCCCTGGAAGTTTCACAACCTAGGAGGGTCTGTCTGCTCTCCCTGCCTGCCTCTCCCCTGCCCCACAGGGCCGGCCAGTGCCTGCCTGTGGCTGCTTCTCACCACCACATCCAGGCATCTCCCAACCCTAGGGAGAGGCTGGTGCAGTCTCTGAGCTGGGATAGACGTCCAGCTTGCAGTGGGCGTGGGGGGTCTCCTCTATGCTTGACCCGGCTCTTAAACCTTGGCCGTCTCTCTGGCACCCTGTATCCCACACACTGTGAACACTCATGCCCGTAGTGGGGACTGTCCCTGGCTGTACCTGGGAAGGAGGTATACAGGCTTTCTCTATTTTTCCCAAATCTCTCAGGATTCTGACCCATGAGTGGGGCCGGGAAGTGTCCTTTTCTCAGAAACCCAGCAACTTTAAACTCT
>SJYC01108234.1:0-21067 GCA_006408675.1 Madoqua kirkii
GGGGAACCGCGTTCAAGCTGGCATCCGGGCTGGGGGTCCAACCTTGCCACTGCGCGCGGCCGCTTGGAAACGGCGGCCAGGCGAGGGGCGCTAACTATTCTTAGTAACAAATTACTCACAGCCGCAGCAGCTGCTCGGCGCCCACCGCGCTCTGCTGGGCCCCGACAACGTGATGGTAGCGACAACCCTGTTAGGTAGGCGCTATTGTTACCCCATCGTTCAGACGAGGAGACTGAGGCGCGCAGAGGCAAAGTCACCTACCCAAGGTCACACAGTTGGTAAGCCTAGATTTAAACCCGGGTCAGCCTGGCTCTTAAAGTGGGCGCTCTTAACTTTGGGACTTGGATGAGGTCACTCAGCCTGGATTGGGGTACACTGTACTTTGGCCACATTACCCCCTCTTATTTTTTCTCCCCTCTTTCTGTCCTGGTGTCTCCTTTTTGTCTTCTCCTTAGCACTTCCATTCCATCCTCTGTTCTCACCCCCATTCACATTCCCTCCCCCATCCCCACCAGAAGCTTACCTTTCTGAAGCTTCAATCTAACGTGTTGTTTCTTTGCTCCAGAAGCTTCCCATCACTTTAGAACTAAATCTAAATCTAAATCAAGTCCATTCTGTAGCCAGCAAGGCCCCTGCTGAGCTCTCAGAACCTGCTCTCCACTCCTCTCCCCTTGCTTGCTCACTGCTCTCCCCAGTCTTTCTGCACCCACCCACCCCAGCTGCATCCCTCTCCAGGGTCCTCCTGTTCCCCAAGCCCACCTCCTAGCTCCAAACTCCTCAATGGGGCCCTCACCCCCAAACTTACCTCCTTTTCACCTGTTGACTGTTCACCTGTTGACTGTCTCCCCCTTTAGAATGTGAGCCCTGGGAGGGCAGGGATCCTGTGTGTCCACATGTGTCTCCCCAGCGCCTGGCACTTTACAGACGCTCAATAAATATTTGTTGACTGAATGAATAAACCATGGTATTAGAACACCCTTTGTAAAACTTCAGGACACCAACATTCTGGAAGGCACCCACCTCCAGTGCAAGCCGGATGCCCTGCCATGAGAAATCTGAGTCCCTGTTTGGTGGGTTCAGGAAAGATCTCTGTGACTGGGGACATAGGGAGGCAACTGTTCTCCCTGGTGCCTCTTTGTCCTCCCAGATGCCCTCTCCCAGCCTTTTCCCTTACTTCACAGCTGTGTTTCCCCCTCCTTCTAGATGATTCTTCCCCAACCTTCTAGGCTTGGCTTAAATGCCAATTTTCAGAGAGGCCCTACCTGCTCCCACACCCATACATTACGATCATTTCATAAAGTCACCCAAATGGTGCAGCCTCTAGTTGAGTGTCTGTCCCTCCCATGGCCTGTGTCTGGCTTGGTCACTGCTGTGTCCCTGACACCTAGCTCAGCAGCTTTGGTCCGTGCACAGTAGACCCTGGATAAACTCTGATCCAAGGTGGATGGTAAAAGTCTCTTGCCAGTTCGGTTAGGTACACTGTCACCCTTTCAGGTTTTCAAATCGGTCATCAACAGCTTGGAACTGTGAATTTTGCACTCATCCAGATAGGCCTCCTCCTGACTTGACCTTCTTGTAAACCCGAGTGCTTCAAACACTGCAGGCCTGGGCCAGTCTCTGTGTCTTGAGAAGACAGAACTGAAATCAAGCCCCTTTCTGCTACTCTCCTCCCATCAATTTTTTGAAATTGCATTAAAAAAATAAAATTAGGCATGTGTAACATGGACCCCTTTAAAGTGTACAATTCAGTGTTCTTAGTATAGTGACAGAGTTATGCAACCAGCAGCGCTAGCTCCAGACATTTTCATCATCACAGAAAGAAACCCCATACCCGTTAGCTGTCACTCCTCATCCCCCAGAACTCCCTGACGACCACGAATTTGCCTTCTGTCTCCATAGAGGTGCCTGTTTTGGACATTTCATATAAATGGACTCATACAGTGTGTGACCTTTGTGTCTGGCTGCTTAGCTTAGCAGAATGTTTTCCAGGGTCATCCATGTAGTAGCATGTGTGTGTGTTTCTTTCCTTTTTATGCCTCGATTCTCCCTGAGATCTTACACTGCAGAATTGACATGTGACCTACAGGGATGTGAGTGGGTGGGTGGAGGAGTTGGAGTCTTTATATAATGTGAATATAATGTGGGTTAGGGTCTTTATTCTAATGAGGTCAACTGAACAGTGCATGTGCAAAAGGCTTTGGATTAAAAATTGGCTGCTGGTCAAATACAAAACTGCACTAAAGGAAAGTTCTGGAACTTCTTTTTAGTACAAATCAGATGCTTTGGCATTCAAAGTTTGGGTCCCTAGGCCATGACTGGCAACATCACGGTTAACAAGAAATCTATGTGTGTATTGAGTTTCCAGTAGTGGCATTCACCCCTTGTGCTTTGGGGCTCTGCCAGCCTGAAGGCAGGGGACCCTCTTCCCTGCAAGAGGCAGCTGCTGTGTTCTCCCAGCCCCACTCCTCAGCCTCTTTATTCTGCAGGAGTCGCCAGGTTGCCCCCTGTTCCATGACGCCCTCCCTGATTGCCCCACTTCTGTGTACCCATTACAAACAACATCCTACTGCAAGAATCCATATCACATCTGAAAACACAGACCTCATGTTCAGATCCCACGCAGACACTGTAGCTTCTGTATTGTCACTATTCTGAACTTCCTTATCAGCCCCACACTCTCCCACCAACCCCCCACCCCAATGTGGGATGACTGTAAACTTGACAATGAAAAGTCTCTCTCTCTGTTTTTATTTTGTAATAATTTTTTTTTTTTTAAAAACTCCTGGGCAGCATTGGTTCTCTCTGCCCTCTCCTATTTGCCAAGGTGCCAGGCGTGGCAGCGGTCTGACAGTTGCTGGAGGGTTCCTGGCAATGGTGGAGACCCGTGGCTGGCTCTGTTGGGGGGTGTGCATCCAGTGGACTTGGGGTGCCCAGATGAGCACTCACCCCCACCCCATCCCTCTGGCACGAGGCAAATTCATGGCCCCTCACCCTCACTTCCAGGGGGTGGCCCACCCCTGAACCATTTCGTGGGCTCCCTGCACCCCTCTGGGTGGCCTCACAGGGGGCCCTCCAGATGATTTCTGCTCCACTAACTGTCTCACACTTTCTCTGCCCACTGGAAACCTCAGATTCGCACGGTGCCCATCGCGAGATTATCAGAAACTAGGCTTGCGGGGCACCAGGCAGGGGAGGGGCATTTTTGCCCGCCCCCCCTCCCTCTCTGGGCTTCTCTGCTATATGCCGTCTGCTACCAGAGGCACACCAGGTGGGCTTCTGTCTGCCCGTCCTGGTGCCAGGAGTCTCCCGGCGCCTCTTTCCTTCATCGTCACCGGCTTGTTTCTAACGCCTGGTCCCAGCGCTCCGTCTTCGCCTCCCCAGCGCCCCCTGTAGGAACAAGGAGGAACGGACCTTAGACACCTTTCTTGCCTGGCCGTGGGGACCCCGCGCCACTCCATGACTTTTACCTTCTTGAAGTGTCCCTCATCTTCCTGCCCAGGTGGCTTTGGACTCTGCTGCTTAGGATAGAGACTCTCAGACAGGTATGGAGAGGTGAGGAGTGTCTAGACTTTGTTCTCACTCCGGGGACTCAAAGCTGAAAGCATTCTCCCCAAACATGCAACTTTGGGGAGTGTCCAGGGATGCTGAATTATTCTGGAAATGAAGCCAGTCATGTGTGATGTCCACAGTCCATCTTGCTGCAGGTGGCGTGGTGTAAGTTCAAAGCCACTCACCTCGAGTGGCTTCGGCGGCCCACTGAACTCCCTTCCGCCCAGCCACTGGAATGAAGTCCTACAGTCCCGCATCTTTCTCCACCAGCCAGCACACGCTTAGCCTTTATTCTCCCCTCTTACTTCCCTGAGCAAATGAGCAGCCTGACCGAACTTCCTTCCAGGGTTCTGCCTTCATAGCGGCCCCCTTTCCTGCACCGCTTCCCTGGGACCTCGATGCTCCTGGCGGAGGACGCCTGCCTCCTCCACTGCTCCGCAACCGCTGCATTGCCCGCCCCCCACACCCCGCCTTGTCTCATCGCTCCTCCTCTTCTGCATCATTTCTATTTTTATACAATAGGCTGTAAAACAAACCTCTCCCCCCTCATTCCCTCCAGCTGCCCCCCCCATCCTGGCTTTGCACCCCTGTGGCAACACCCCCTCCAAAGCCTGCCTGTTTTCGGCCCCCCTTGCCCCTTCCCTTCTCTCTAGAATCCCCCACCCCTTGGGCTCTGACCCCGCCTCTCCACCCAGTGGGTTTTGGTCTAGGCCCCAGTGACCTCCAAGGAGCTGGCAGCTTGGTCAGTGCTCGGTGCCCATCTTACCTGGCCCCTCTCAGCCTCGGAGAGGGCCAGACCCTGCCTACCTCTTGGAGCTTGTCTTCAAAGGCTTCCCCTCTCTGTCTCTGGCTTCCCCACCTGGCAACTCCTGCCCAGGCTCCCTGGCTAGTCGTCCCCTTCCTACCTGTGCCTGCAACAGCGGCTCACTCTTGGGGCCTCTTCTCTGCACCCACCGCTTGTGGTCTACCCGTCTGTAAGCCCCACTTCTTTGCTGAGGACTCACACTGATATCTCTAGCCAGGAGCTCTTCGCTCAACTGCAGTCTCAGGGGACTGCCTGCCTGCATCCTTTCCACGCGAGATGGGCAGCGCACACCTAGCAGCTCCAAGGCTGGCTCCTGGATTCATCCACTGGTCTCAGGCTGGTTGCCAGATGCCCATTCTGAGATGAGAATTGATGTGTAAGCAGTCTGGGGAAGGTGATCCTGGTGGGGTTGGAGAGAGAAGGTCAGAAGCCTAATAAAGCAAGTTACCTCTAGGGGCAACTGAGATGCAGCCTCCCTGGGGAACTCTGGGACCCGGTGGTCCCTGCCTGGAGGTGGAGGGAGAGGGGATCACTGATGGAGGGCTGGTCTAGGGGCTGTTGGGCTGGGATTTCCAGCCTGCCCCTCCCGCAGGCAGAGCCAAGAGAGCACAGAGCAGAGTCTCGGGTGCTGGCCCTCGGAAGCCCCCACCTGCAAGGACAAGGGCAGGGGGCGGGCACGCAGCGCTTGCTGCCGCCAGCAGCTCCCCCCCCAGGCCTCCTCACCTTGGTGAATGGCGGCTCCAGCCAGCCTCCCAGTGGCCCAAGCCAAAAGCCCAGAGTCATCCCTGACCCCTCTCTCACGCCCCACGCCCAGTCCATCAGCAGGTCCCCTTGGCTCCACCCACCTCCATGCATTCGGCGTCTGACATCTCACCTCCACTTACAGCCCCTCACTGGTGCCCCTGCCTCCACCTCTGCCTGCCCTGTTTACTCTCCGCCTCGTAGCAGTGAGGTTGGCTCATTTAAAACCCAAGCCAGATCCCGTCTCTGGTTCTGCTCAAAACCCTCCTGTGGCCTCCACCTCAACGAGGTCAAGCCAAAGTTTGGATAACAGTCCACAGAGCCACACATAATCTGAACCCCACCTTTGGCAATCCCACCCTGTACCACTTTCCCTCAAGCGTTCTGCTCCAGCCACACAACCTCCTCGCTGTTCCCTGAACTCAGCAAGCATGCTCCTACCTCAGGGCCTTTGCACCTACTATCCCATTTGCCTGACATGCTCTTCCCCCAGGTACCTGTGTGGATGAGTTCCTCACTCCTTGCAGCTCACATGTCACCTTCTTAAAGTGATGTTGCCTGTTTAAAATAACCCTGCTACCTCCATCCCCAGCTCTCTTTATTTCCCCCAACTCTGATTTTTCTCCCATCTGACTTCCTGTTTACTTACTTGTTTGTTTATTGATTCTGTCTCCCCCACCAGGAGAATGTGAGTTCCATGACCCAGGAAACTCCAAATGCAGTTTTATTGTCACCCATTCTGGAAGCTATAGTAAGTGAGCTTGGCAGGAATAAAGTTAAACAGGAGACAGGAACTTACCAGTACCTTAAAATGTGCCTAAAGCAACACCAGACAGGCTTGTTTACAATCTGGTTATCACACTGCTGAGTTAGCATGCCCAAAATATGCCCTGGTGAGAAGGGCTGCAGGGCACCCGGGTACCATCCGTGCACCTGGGGCCAAGTGACTTCCTTTTCCGAGGCTCAGTTGCCCTGCCTGTTAACTGGTTAGTAATAGGCCTGCTTCCAGAAGGTGTGAGGAGTTCAGATGGAGTCAGGCTCAGCATGATGCCCCACATTTAATGAATGTTCAGTGAATGTCTCAGGTTATTCCCCACTGTGGTTCAGCTGTTCAGTCGTGTCTGACTCTTTGCGACCCCATGGACTACAGCATGCCAGGCTTCTCTGTCCTTCATTATTTCCCAGAGTTTGCTCAGATTCATGTGCATTGAGTCAGTGATGCCATCCAACCATCTCATCCCCGTCGCCCTCTACTCCTTTTACCTTCAGCCTTCCCCAGCATCAGAGTCTTATTCAATGAATTGGCTCTTTGCATCAGGTGGCCAAAATATTATTCCTCATGCCAACCCCCAACTTCTGCACCAGGGAGATGGTTTTATTCTTCTACATCTTTCTAGTAAAACTTCTGGAGCCAGTCAGACTGGGATTTGCGTCCTGCCTGGTGACCCTGAGCCAGGGCTGTGCCTCTCCGTGCCTCAGTCCTCCCATCTGTGAAGTGGGCCTGATAATACCGACTACACAGGGTCCTATGGGGAAGGGAGCACTCTTTGATGGTGACTTCCAGAGACCTTAATTTTTCCCATTTCTTCTAGTTTCCTTCTAGGACACCTTCCCTACTTTTGGAAAAAGGATGAGGTTTGCGGCCGCGTGCTCCAAGATGTGTTTTTGGATTGGTGGGTCCTAACTTGGTGTTTGTTGCTCCTACCCCAGCCCCCACTGCTCATGGGCCAGCTTCCCCCAACCCTCAGTCCATCTCCTCTTCCTGGCCCAGGCCATTCTCAACCCCAGTAGTTCCTCTTCTAGGTAGAGAAGCAGGTTCATACAAGGCAGTTCAGAAGGCAAGTTCCCGGAAGTCCTGGTGGTCCAGTGGTTAAGCATCTGTACTTCCAACGAAGGGGCATGGGTTCAATCCCTAGTTGGGGAAATAAAATCCCATATGCTATGTGGTATGGCCAAAAAAAAGAAAAGAAAATGAAGAAGGCAAGTTCTGCCTTTAGCCAACTTTACATGGCTTTAGACCAACCATCAGAAGCTCTCTGAGCCTCAGTTTCTTCATCTGTAAATTGGGTGAGTGTGTGACTATATAACAGTTATTGGTGTTTGGGGTGGGATTTTACATTTCTCAAAGCTATGATATTCCTTGATTCCCAGTACAACATTTTGGGGCAAAGGAGAAGAGTAGAAACCCTGTTTTCATGGATGTGAAAACTGAGGCCAGAGGGGGATGCAATTCAGCAGAGTTGACACCCCCACCCCTGGGATGGGGCGCCCTGTTTCTCCAGCTGAGCCCGGGTTGATCTGATGATGTGCACATCTCTGGTAGTTGACAGCTTCCTTTGCATCACTTTGGTTTCCAGGGCTAAGAAATACGGGCCCGTCGTGCGGGTCAATGTCTTCCACAAAACCTCGGTCATCGTCACGAGCCCCGAGTCGGTCAAGGTAGGAAACAGCATGGATTTGAAGGAGAGCCCGCCCCTCCCCTGGCTGGGGGCATGAAACACCCCCCAGGGACTGTGGGGGAGACACTGCAGAGTCACACGGATCTGGGCTGGGCCCCAAGGATCCCAAAGGGAGCAGCATCTTCCTCTCTAACCACCCACCTTTTGTTGGTAGCGGTGGGAGGTGGGGGGCTCCTAAAAGCAGGGCTGTTTGATGTGGACAGTGAGTTATTGTTCAACTCTTCTGGGTTGAGCACTGGTACACGTACGTCCAGTTAGTCCACCTCTCTTAGCAGTTCCTTCCTCTGCGAGCTGGGGCTATAACCCCTCTCTTTTAAGGCTCTGATGAGAAGGAAACGTTGATCCATTTAGTTAACAGATGAAGGAATAAATAAAGGGTCAAGTTTTGCTTCGCATGCACTTCTGTGTACTTTCCAATTATGAACCCACTTAATTGGTAGGGACTCTTTCCGGCCCTCATCTTGAAGCAAGGAAACGAAAGCAGGCAGCATTAGCTGGCTGTAGTATGTGCAGAATCGCGTCTGCATGTTGGTACTGAGAATGGGCATCCGACAGTCTACTTTGGAGTTGGCAGAACTGGGCTCTGTCGCCAACTGGCTGTGGAACCTCGGACAATTTACTATCATTCTGGGCCATCGTTTCCTTGTCTGTCAAATAGGGAGGCTGCTGTTCTCGCAGACGGTCATAGGAACGAGCTGAAATAGTGCACGTGAGCCGCCCAGCCCACGCTTGGTGTGCAACGAGTGCTCAGTGAGTGAGGGTGCTGTTATTCTCCTAGCGCGTCCCAAGCTGACTTGTGGGTGCCCTGCCCTGCTTTGAGAGTGGCTGTGGTGACCAAGAGGGCTAAAATATAACTCTATGTCTAGATCACGAGACAAGTGGAATGACCGTGATGTCTCCAACAGAATGTTAAAAGTCATTTTATTATTTTTTAAAAAACCTCATTGCAAATTCAGACGCAGTTTAAGACTTTTTAAAGCATGCTATCAAAAGCCATACACGAGACCTTCATGATGTTCAATGAGAAAAGAAATCGAAAGATATATATTAATGTGATGAATTATATTGACTAGCATTCAAGTGGTAAACCAACCTTGCATTCCTGGGCATGATACAATTTGTTCCTGGTTACATGGACACAATTTACACATCTTTTGTTAAGAACTTTTGTTTCTATATTTATTCTTGATCCCTGACTTTGGAATCAGGTTGATAGGCCATTAGGAAATGTTTGCTCTCCTCTGTTTTTGGAAAGAGTTTATATAGTGAAGTGCTATTTCTTCCTTGAATGTTTGCTAGAACTTAGCAGTGAAGCCATCTAGGCCTGTCATTTTGTTTAAGGGAAGTGTTTTCTATTTTCTTTCAATTATACAATCAATTTTTAAGATTGATATATGGCCATTTGGATTTTTTACATTTTCTTGAGCTTTGTGTCATTCAAGGAATTTGCCTAGTTCTTCTAAATTGTCTGCCATATTTATTTATTATCTTTATCATGTATACTAGCTCCGTGGTGGTGTTCTCTTTTGTTCCTGAGAATAGCAATTTCAGTTTTATCTTCTTGAATAGACTAGCAAGAAGCTTTTTGTTTTCCTATCATGTTCGCTTTATTCCTTTAAAGAATGCTGGACTTCATCAAATTGCCTGAATTCAAATCCTGTGTCCACCATTTACCATGTCTGTGACCTTGGGCCAGTTTTTCATCTAGATGTAAGAAGAGCATAGAAATGCCACCCACGTCTTAGGGATGATCAGGCGTTAAATGCACAGCAGGATGCCGTTGTGTTCTGGAGCTTGCAGAGCACCTGCTGTGTCCAGGCTCCATTCTCCACACTCTTCATGTGGAGCTAACTCACTCTCACAGCAGCCCTACCAGGCAGGCACTCTCCTGATTCCCATCTTGCAAAATAAAGAAACAGGGGCAGAGGAGGTGAGTAACTCACCTAGGGTCATAGAGTTAGCAAGCAGTAGAGGAAAGATCTTTGAGCCCAGATTCAAATTTAAGCCAGCAGAGTCCACAGCCTGAGCTGTCAAACCCTGGGTGGTGCTGCCTCAAAAGCTGTTTGCTAAGGTTACTGCTGCTACTGGCTGCTTTTGGTGAGGAAGTGGAACCCTTCTTCCAGGAAGCCTTCCCTGACTTCCACGGTTAGGTTGGCACCAAAAACACTGAATCTTTGCTGAGTGCCTCTTCTGTGTCCTAGAAGCCCTCCCACCAGGTTTTCCTGCTTTCCTCTTCTGGTTTCAGAGCAGCCCATGCCTTTTCTTGTTTTAGCCACTGTGCAAGGTGGTGTGGAGTGGGCTCCTGAGCATGGGTGTTGGAGTGAGGAAGCCCCCTCCCTGACACCATTCCCCAGCTGTGTGACCACAGGGAAAAAAACCCTTCACCCCTCTGTGCCCCGCTTCCCTCCTCCCGGAAAGACAGGACTTCTAGAGGAAGTGGGTGAGATCACACGTATGGGTGTTCCCACTGTCGTTGGCACTCAGCTCAGGGTGACTTTTCGGAGGTGTGTTTCACAAGAGCCCAGAAAACTGCTGAGTCCTCTGCAGCCTGTCATGGGGCACAAACTCATGTTGCTTTTTCGGGGATATTTAGAAGTTCCTGATGTCAACCAAGTACAACAAGGACTCCAAGATGTACCACGCGATTCAGACTGTGTTTGGTGAAAGGTAGGATTCGAGGGGGGTCCCAGGGGGCAGTCTGGGAGGGCCTCCAGCTACTCGTGGAGGGCCCACGGGGTCCAGCGTGCTGGAGGTAGCATGCAGTCCCAACACCCCAGCTGCCAGGCACACAGCAGGGGCCATCCGTGGTGGGCACCACTCTTGTCTTCAGCAGCTTCCCAGTCCTCCTTTCCCTTCCAGGTGGGAATGGGGGGGTCACTGAGGTTGGGACACATGGCCGCCCCGTTTCGTATGTATTTGTTACGGTGAATTCACGTCACACAAAACCCACTTTCTTAACCACACTGGAGTTGGTACATTCTCCACGGGCATAACTGTCACCACTGTCTGGTTCCAGAACATTCTCATTACCCCAGATGACAGGTGAGCTGACCTCGTCAGGCGGTCAGTTCTCATCTCTTCACCCCATTTCTCACGTCAAGCGTCTGTCTCTCTTGCAGGCTGTTTGGCCAAGGCTTGGTGTCCGAATGTGACTATGAGCGCTGGCACAAACAGCGGAGGGTCATGGACCTGGCCTTCAGCCGGAGGTGAGCGGGCCGCGGCGGGCCCAGCTGGGTGGGCGTGGGGAAGGTGCATCTGCATTTGAGCCGAAGAGAGAGAAGGGGGACACTGCATTACTGATCAGAGAGAGAGAGAGGGAGAGGGAGAGGGAGAGGGAGTGGTACCCAGCCTGGCGCCCGGCCCTTCACAAGCCCTCCAGGAACGTCCAAAAAGTGGAGGAATGCCTGGAATGGTGTTGGTTTTACTGGAAACTTGCCACGAGGGGTAAAAGGAGTAGACTAGGAGGAGGCATTTATGGAATAGATACTTGTGCTGAGCGCCAGGGCTGTGAAGGCCAGCCAAGGTGGCATAGTCCCGCCCTCAGGAAGCGTCGAGGTCATGGGAGGACACGGAGTCTAGTCTCGTGACTGCTCACAGTGCTCATGACATCATGGTCTTGGTGGACTCTCTCTAGCACACTGGACCTCATGCTTGAACTGCACTTTACACTTTATTCAATGCTTTCACAGATAGTTTTATTTAAAATTGTGGTAAGATACACATAACATCACATGCACCATCTTGTCCATTTTTAGGTGTACAGTCCCAGTGGCATTAAGTATGTTCATATTGTAGTGCAACACTCACCACTATTTTTATTTTTTATTTTCACAATAAGGTAGTTGTCTAAGTTACATTTTATCGGAAACACAAAATTCACAAAGTTGTGTGAAAGAAAAGTTGGATGATTCCTGTGTTCATGAAAGTATCATGGACCCTTGGTGAATCTGAATTCACTACTGGGGGTAAAAAAGCAGGAACCACTGGTGAGTTTCACTTCCAGCCATTGTACACAGAAAATCATTGCTGCTGCTGCTGCTAAGTCACTTTAATAAAATTATGAGAGTAAACTGCCAGTTTCTGCTTTTTCAGGTATTAATTTTGCTGAAAGGCCTTGGTCTCAGTCATTCCATCATAAACAAGGGGTTGGGGCTTTACTGTACAGCTAACGTTCCAGTCTGATATTTTGTACGTGCAGTAGCTGTAAGGGATTCAGTACTGGTGTGACAACCATCCCAGGGGACCCAAACAGTCAATTAGAATGTGACTTTTTTTTTTTTAAGAAAAAGACAACTACAAGGAATCTTGCAAATTAATATATACTTGCAAACCACATAAATGTGAGAAAAAAAATCAAGAGTACCTGTCTCTTATACACATCTAGGGAGTGGGAGAGGGAGAGGGAGAGGGAGAGGGAGAGGGAGAGGGAGAGAGGGAGAGGGAGAGGGAGAGGCAGGCCTGGGGGCGGGGCGGGGTGCAGTGGAGAGGCCCCCATGCGGTTTGAGAGCGTCAGGAGCTGAACGACCTCAGTGCCTGCACGTGTGGGGGTCCCTGCCTGCCAGCCGCTCCCCTAGTTCAGATCTCATCGCTCCTCATCTGGACTTCTTAATTTATTGCTGTTTTCATTTGAGGACAACTTTTCTTTATTTTTATTTTCTGTTTTTAAAATTTTTTATTGGAATATACTTGATTGACATTGTATTAGCTTCAGGTATACAGCAAAGTGGATCGGTTATACATATACATGTATTGACGCTTTTAGATTCTTTTCTCGTATAGGCTGTTACAGAGCATTGAATAACCCACAATCCATATTCAAATTTTGTCATTTGTGTAATGACAGCTATTTTTTCCTTGTCTAGGATCTAGTCCAGGTTCGTGTGTTATATTTAGTTACCATATCTCTTTAGCCTCCTTTGTTCTAGAACAGTTCTTAGTCTTTCTTTGACTTTCTTGACCTTAAGATTACTGGCCAATTTTGTAGAATTTCCTGCAACTTTGTTTGTCTGCTGTTTCTTGCTCCATAACCCTCAGTTTGTGCCTTTTCGGCAGGAATGGCCCAGGAGCGATGTTGCGTCTCCTCAGGGTGTCGGGAATCTATCGTATAAATTTGTCCCTTTGCTGGAGATGTTAACTGCTCCCTTGCTTAAGAGCTTCTGTTTAGTATATAATCGGTGCGACAACCACATTAACCTTTTCGCTTAGAGTTTTATCCCAGCCTCCTCCCAGCCTCCGTGCCTCCTGTCTCCCTCCTCCGATGCATCCACCTCCCCACCCTGGGGAGATCCTGCTGACTCAGATCTAACCATATCTCTCCCCTGTCCTGAAGCCTTCAGTGGCTCCCTATGATCTGAAAGAGGAAAGGCCGACCTCACCCCCCTCAATCTGCTCCTGAGACCCCACCAACCTTTGGACCCTCTTTCCTCCAGCTTTCTGGAACTGCTGGGTTCTCTCTGGCGTCTCTGCCTCTCTTGCTGCCAGCCCCCTGGCCTCTGTGTCACCCCAGGGAATTCCTGTGCCTCCTGTGATACCCAGCTAAGATGTCACCACTTTGGGGAAGTGTTTCCTGACCTCCTAAGACTGAGGCCACGGCTCCTGTCACGCAACGCTTCCCTTTCAGTCTGCGTCCCTCACTAGGTGTCAGGTTCTTAAAGGCAGAAGATGCACAGTGTCCCTGGACCCCTGCACCCAGCCTGGCGCCCGGCCCTTCACAAGCCCTCCAGGAACGTCCAAAAAGTGGAGGAATGCCTGGAATGGTGTTGGTTTTACTGGAAACTTGCCACGAGGGGTAAAAGGAGTAGACTAGGAGGAGGCATTTATGGAATAGATACTTGTGCTGAGCGCCAGGGCTGTGAAGGCCAGCCAAGGTGGCATGTCCCGCCCTCAGGAAGCGTCGAGGTCATGGGAGGACACGGAGTCTAGTCTCGTGACTGCTCACAGTGCTCATGACATCATGGTCTTGGTGGACTCTCTCTAGCACACTGGACCTCATGCTTGAACTGCACTTTACACTTTATTCAATGCTTTCACAGATAGTTTTATTTAAAATTGTGGTAAGATACACATAACATCACATGCACCATCTTGTCCATTTTTAGGTGTACAGTCCCAGTGGCATTAAGTATGTTCATATTGTAGTGCAACACTCACCACTATTTTTATTTTTTATTTTCACAATAAGGTAGTTGTCTAAGTTACATTTTATCGGAAACACAAAATTCACAAAGTTGTGTGAAAGAAAAGTTGGATGATTCCTGTGTTCATGAAAGTATCATGGACCCTTGGTGAATCTGAATTCACTACTGGGGGTAAAAAAGCAGGAACCACTGGTGAGTTTCACTTCCAGCCATTGTACACAGAAAATCATTGCTGCTGCTGCTGCTAAGTCACTTTAATAAAATTATGAGAGTAAACTGCCAGTTTCTGCTTTTTCAGGTATTAATTTTGCTGAAAGGCCTTGGTCTCAGTCATTCCATCATAAACAAGGGGTTGGGGCTTTACTGTACAGCTAACGTTCCAGTCTGATATTTTGTACGTGCAGTAGCTGTAAGGGATTCAGTACTGGTGTGACAACCATCCCAGGGGACCCAAACAGTCAATTAGAATGTGACTTTTTTTTTTTTAAGAAAAAGACAACTACAAGGAATCTTGCAAATTAATATATACTTGCAAACCACATAAATGTGAGAAAAAAAATCAAGAGTACTTTGGGGGGTATATATTGAGGGCTTCCCTGGTGGCTCAGTCAGTAAAGAATCCACTGCTGTGCAGGAGACTGTCTGCAAAGCAGGAGATCTGGATTCCATCCTTGGGTTGAGAAGATTCCCTGGAAAAGGGAATGGCAACCCACTCCAGTATTCTTGCCTGGGAAATCCTATGGACAGAAGAGCCTGGTGGGCTACAGCCCATGGAGTCACAAAGAGTTGGACACAACTGAATGACTAAACCAACACCCAGGCTTAGGAGCCATTTTCCTGAGGATGTGGCATCTGGAGAGAAGGCAGATGTTAAGGTGCGAGTGGAGTGTAGGGGTTGAGGATGGAAGGGGAGAGAGCTCAGGCAGAGAGGACAGCATGCGCAAAGGCCCTGAGACAGGAAGGAGCACCGTGCTTTGGAGGAGCTGAAAGGCCGCTGTAACAGGAAAGCAAGACTGCAGGTGGGAGTGAATAAGAGCGGGCAGCCTCCTGGGCCCAGGTGAGGGTTTCCCCTCCCTCCTGTGGCTTAGGAGCCATTTTCCTGAGGATGTGGCATCTGGAGAGAAGGCAGATGTTAAGGTGCGAGTGGAGTGTAGGGGTTGAGGATGGAAGGGGAGAGAGCTCAGGCAGAGAGGACAGCATGCGCAAAGGCCCTGAGACAGGAAGGAGCACCGTGCTTTGGAGGAGCTGAAAGGCCGCTGTAACAGGAAAGCAAGACTGCAGGTGGGAGTGAATAAGAGCGGGCAGCCTCCTGGGCCCAGGTGAGGGTTTCCCCTCCCTCCTGAGAGAAACAGGGTGCTTCAGAGCCTTTTGGGTGGGCAAGGGTGAGATCAGAGTGGTGCTTTCAGTGAAGTCCTGGACCACAGAGAATAAGATATGCAGCTGTCATGGGACGGGGGCAGTAGCGAACACAAAGATGCCAGGACCTGTGCCAGAGCTAGAAAGCAGAGTAGAGCTGGCTGACTGTAATGAAGAACTAATAGTCTTTCCTAACTAAAAAGGCAGTCTTTTTTTTTTTCTCTCTTCCACAATTTTCTCTTTTTATTGGTTTTAAACACCTCTTATTTGGAAATAATTTCAAATTTCTAGATAAGTTTCAAGAATAAGAATAGGAGAAAAAACATTCTTATGCCCTCTACCCAGATTGCTAACATTAAAAATTACTTTTAATTTCAAAAGCAGCACGTTATCTTTGTAAAAATTCTGAAATATGTAATGTACAAAGGAGCGATCTTCCCTCTTTCCAATCCCTGAGGGATACCACTTTTGTGAATTTGGAGTATATCTTTCCATACCTCTTTCTAAACTGTTTGCCAGGCAGACAAGTCAGGTAGCTATCCTGGGGCAGGGCCACTGTGGGTTGAGAGTTCTGGGTCTGAAGACTCATTTCTGCTGGGCACCTTGATTGCTCAAGGACATAAAGTGAACTGAGATGATTAAAGGCTGAAGGTGGTGGCCGGGGAGGTAAGGACAGTGGGCAGTATGAGCAGAGAGGTCAGAGGGGAAGCCTCCTGGACTCTTAGAAGCCCTAGAGGGCTTTACTCCCTTCCCCCCCGACCCCCACCACTGTCCTCTGCAGTTTCTACATTGCCACATCTCCTTGGAGTCAGAGTTGAAGGGCCCAGTGGCAGAAAGGGTACATGTGGAATCATTAAAAGAAGCATAAAGGGACACGAGCCATCTTGAGTGGAAGGAGATTGGGAACCCAAAGGCTTAGTTTGATTATTGTGACCCCAACCTGTGAGCTGGGTCTTGTGGGGAGATCAGAAAGGCTGGGGGAGGCCCCCATCACCACTCTACACGCTGTCTCCCTCCAGAGAGGGGACAAAGGATGTCCGCAGGTCTGGGCTGGTCCCAGTGGCTGCTGATGCCTATGCTGTTTCCCCAGCTCCTTGGTTGGCTTGATGGGAACGTTCAATGAGAAAGCGGAACAGCTGGTGGAGATCCTAGAAGCCCAAGCGGATGGTCAGACCCCAGTGTCCATGCAAGACATGCTGACTTGTGCCACCATGGACATCCTGGCCAAGGTGATGGGAGGATGGTGGCGTGGGGGTGGGGCAGGCACACCAGCAATGCTCTCTTCTTCCCTCCCTTTTCCCTTCCTGCTTCCCTCCTCTTCCTCCTGTTCCTCCCCGTATCAGCCACCCCTTCTCTGCGCTGGGAGGGTCATCTCCTTTATTTCCTTGAACATTCGGATCAACCTGTAATGAGATCGGAGCTACTAACTCATTCTCTAGAAATGGACATGAAGAAATGGAGGGACTGGCTCTTGGCTGGTCAGTGGCAGGACCAGGACTGGATCTCAAGTCTGCCTGACTGTCAGCCTGAGCCCACCTCCCCCTTGGCAACCCTCCTCCTCCAATCCCTCCTCCAGCCAAGGAGTATGGCTTGGCTTTTCATCCCCCCCTTACTACCCCCACATACCCCCACTGCCATCTCAGCAGGGGCCCAGATAACTTCAAACCCAGGTAAAACACGGAGTGCGGCATAGTGAGTGAGGCGTTATCACCATTCAAAAATTCACTGGGAGTCTGGATTTAGAATAAACATCCAAGAAAGGCTGCATTTCAGGGGAAACACATCTTGTCAAGGAAAAAAGCCTAGGTTCCTTGAGTGGCTATTATGTGCCACTTAATCCTAGCACATCCCACAGGGTCAGGATTGTCACAGGCTGTTGTAAGGAGTGGATGACACAATGCACTCAGTGCTTGCCCTGGGTCTTCAATCCTCCCATCCCCCGCGTGTGACCTCACCCTTCTGTCTCCCCTAGGCAGCTTTTGGGATAGAGACCAGCATGCTGCTGGGTGCCCAGAAGCCTCTGTCTCAGAAAGTGAAACTGATCCTGGAGGGCATCAGCGCATCCCGGAACACTCTGGCGAAGGTACCAGACATCATGGCTTGTCTTGTCCTCATTTGCTGGAGCAATTCCTCCAGTGACTTTTTTCCAGAATGGGTTTTGAGTTCTGATATGTCTGAAGTGACTTCCGAAACAGTCAGGATTTGCATACATCCCCTAAAGCAGAGGCAGAAAATCAAAATGGTTTAAGAAAATTAGGAGTAAGTCTTTCTCGTATGTGAAATGATCCTGAAGCAGGTAACCCAGGATGGCAATGATGACTCCACAATGTCAGATGTTCCTGGATTTTTCTGTCTTTCTGCTCCAGTGTCTTTAACATACCACCTCATTGTAATAAGATGGCTGCTGCAGCTCCAGCTATCACCTCCTTGTTCCAGGCATGAAGGAAGAGGAGGGGGGAAAGGTGGTACTATTACTGAACCAAATTTGAGTCTGCTTGCCTGCACACAGCAAAGCCCATCTTATTGATACTGGGTTGTGGTAAAGGAAAGCGCAGTGTTTATTGCAGGGCACCAAGCAAGGAGTGCTAATGCCTAAAAAGCCTGAACTCCCCTAGGGCTTTCAAGGAAAGAGTTCAAAAGACAGAGTGAGGGAGAGGAGTTGTGGGGTGTGAGATCTTTTCGTAGATATTCTGACTGGCTGGTGGTGAGTAATCAGGAAGCAACATTATCAAACTTCTGGTTCTGTCTGGTCTGGGGTCTACGTGCTTATGGGCAGCATACTGCTAACCTCCTCCACCGGAGGAAGTATCTGCCAAACAACTCAAAAGCTACGGCTCCGAGTATTATCTATAGCCCCTGAGGAGGAACTGAATGTCCTTGACTTTCTTTAACAGCTATTTTTATTTTGTCTTCCTTGTCTGTTTCCTTTCTTTCTGCATTTTCTCACTTCTCTGATTAAATGTACCCTTTGGAACTTGGGGAAGACCTGGGAGGCTAAAGTTTTCCTATAGACAAGAGGCAGGTGGAGGATGGCAGAGGGCAGGAGGGGTAGGGTTCTGCTCTGGGAAGACCCCAGAGGGTCGCACTCAGCTACAGCACTTGAGCGGATTCCCAGAGAGATGCCCTCCTGTTCCCTGGGACTTCAGACTCTGTGCTTAGAATCCCCTGATGCCACTGCATCTGTTCAGCAGTTAATTCCACCCCACTTCTCTGTGGCTTTTGTCCACTTCCGCCTTCAGTGTAATCCTAACTGTATCCATCCTTCATGAATCCTTAAGATATATATATATATAATTTATTTTTGGCTATACCACCCACGACATATGGGACCTTGTTAACAGTTTCCTGACCAGAGATTGCGCCCACACCCCCTGCAGTGGACGAAGCGTGGAGTCTTGATCACTGGATCACCGGGGAAGTTTCCCCCAGGAATCCTTTCCTATTTTCCAGTGCTCCGTGGATTTTTTTTTTAATAATTAATTTATTTTTGATTAAAGGACAGTTGCTTTACAGTATTATGTAGGTTTCTGCCAAACATCAACATGAATCAGCCATAGGTATACACAGGTCTCCTCCCTTGTGAAACTCCCTCCCCTTCCCACCTGGGAGATTGTTTCAGATCCCTGCTTTGTGTTCCCTGGGTCATACAGCAAATTCCCGCTGGCTACCTGTTTTACATAGGACAACGTATGTTTCCAGGTTACTCTCTCCATACATCCGACCGTCTTCTTCTTTTCTAGAATGTTCCCAGGTTCTTCTGACTTCGTAGCCTGCTGTGGATTTCTGAAGTCATTTTGGAGCTGGGCAGGGGTGGGGGCGGTCAGGGGAGTTGGAGGGGGGCGCGCACTGACATGAACTGGGAACTCTCCTGCAGTTTATGCCTGGGAAGTGGAAGCAGCTTCGCGAGACGCGGGAGAGCGTCCGCTTCCTGCGCCAGGTCGGCAAGGAGTGGGTCCAGCGGCGCCGCGAGGCCCTGCAGAGGGGGGAGGACGTGCCGGCCGACATCCTCACGCAGATCCTCAAAGGTGCCGGGGCTCCACCAGGCCCGGGAGCGGGGCGCGGCGGGGTGTTATGCCTGGGAAGTGGAAGCAGCTTCGCGAGACGCGGGAGAGCGTCCGCTTCCTGCGCCAGGTCGGCAAGGAGTGGGTCCAGCGGCGCCGCGAGGCCCTGCAGAGGGGGGAGGACGTGCCGGCCGACATCCTCACGCAGATCCTCAAAGGTGCCGGGGCTCCACCAGGCCCGGGAGCGGGGCGCGGCGGGGTGCCCCTCCCCCGCCAGGGTGTCCCATCACAGGGGACAGGGGACCAGGCTCCCGGGGGGGGGCCCTGAGACGCGCCTTGTCTTTCAGCTGAAGAGGGGGCCCAGGACGACGAGATCCTGCTGGACAACTTTGTCACCTTCTTCATCGCTGGTCTGTAGCTTCAGCGGCCACCAAGGGTTCCGAGCTTTGCAGGAATACAGGGGACCGTGGACTACCTGACTCGGAGGTGGTCTTAGGCTGAGCGGAGCCCCGCTCGGGGGCGGGGGTGAGGGGAGCCCAGGGGGCTCTCTCGGTGGCCCCACTTGCTGTTGTTCAGTCACCAAGTCGTGTCCGGCTCTTTGCAAACCCGTGAACTGTGGCCCACCAGCCCTCCCTCACCGTCTCCTGGAGTTTGCCCAAGTTGGTGTCCAGTGGATCGGTGATGCCATCCAGCCATCTCATCCTCTGTCGCCCCGTTCTTCTCCTGCCCTCAATCTTTCCCAGCATCGGGGGCTTTCCCAGTGGGGGCTCCTTGCATCAGCCACCTGTTTAACTCCTTAACCCACCAGGTTAACTGAAGTGAAATTCGCTCAGTCGTGTCCAACTCTTTGCGACCCCATGGACTGTAGTCTCCCACACTCTTCCATCCATGGGGTTTTCCAGGCAAGGGTACTGGAGTGGGTTGCCATTTCCTTCTCCAGAGGATCTTCCCGACCCAGGGATCGAACCCAGGTCTCCCGCATTGTAGGCAGACGCTTTACCATCTCAGCTGGCAATTGTGAGGTTTCATGAAGCTCCCTTTGGGGGCTCAGGAGAGCTTGACCACGTGATGCAAGGCTCTGCCTTACTCAGAATTTGTGGTGAGGCCTTTAGATTAGCGCCAGAAGACGCGCTAAGCATGTTGATTCATTTACTCATCAAGTAACTTCTTGAGCATTGTTCTTCACCTGGAAGACTCCTCCTCACCCTTCAGACAGGAGATGCACCCTCTCCAGACCTCAGGAGCTGGTGCCCACAGCTTAGGCAGGTCACAAGGCTTGGACCCCAAAACGTTGCTTTCCTTGAGTCCCAGCTCTGCCCCTCCTGCTGTGTGACCCAAGGGAGACATATTCCTGTCAGCCTCAGCTTGCTCTTCTGCAAAATGGGGACAAACATCCCTCCAGGCCAGGTTAGGCCCAAGGAGGGTTGGAGGAAAGGTCTTCCAGGGTGTGGTACCTGCATGCTTGGGGGCAAAGGCTGGTCCTCTGGCTGCACTGGGTGGTGGCAGGTGCGGAGGTGGACAGCTGTCTCCGTATCTGGAGGTCTGGCTCAGCCAAGGGGGCGCAGTGAGGCCTTGAACTGCCTCTAGGGGGTCGGGGTCTCAGAGGCCCGGTGGGCTGGGCCAGCCACGGAGGGCTGTGGGGCTACGTGGCTGAAGGCCACGTGGGGCTGCCACTCTCCTCCTTCCCCGCAGGTCACGAGACTTCTGCCAATCACTTGGCGTTCACGGTGATGGAGCTGTCGCGCCAGCCCGAGATCTTGGCAAGGTATGGAGTGGGGAGGTGGGGGGCGGATCCCCTCGAGGTTGGGGAAGGGGGCTGTCTGACCTCTGGTTCCCAGAGGGCCGGCTGCTCCTACCTCCCACGGCTGAGCCCCTGACCCTGTTCAGTGAGCCCTGCTCCCCTCCACCCCAGCGTCTTTGCACACGCTGCTGCTACCTCTAGAAGCTCCGCTTCCTGCTTTTCTCCTGGAGAAACCCCGCCCCTCCTTCCCCTCCCCCTCTCCTCCCTTCCTCCCCTCC